>QVNV01000989.1:0-50136 GCA_014825455.1 Pseudomyrmex pallidus | reverse complement strand
ACTTTAAATTTACCGCTCGTTGTGACGTAATCAAGAACAAAATTCTGATTGGTCATGCGCATGAGCATACCCTTGTCTTTATACCATGTATGCATAGTAACATTCCAGCCATTCTGGCGCTAAAGTATACACAAGTTTAAACATTTTGACGTATTATAACCATAACGTATTATAAAGCAAAATGCTTTGAAGCGAATCGATTACGATTACGATTTTGTTAAAAGCCTGGGCTAAAGACACAGTAAGCGTAACCGTCTTTAACCGAGATCTTTATGTCAAAAACCTCACAGTCAATAGACACATTAAACATTATAAAAACCGTCCCGCTTTATATAAACTGATAACGCCAAATATCAGCATTGTGTAACAATGGAGGCGATCGATGCAGTGTCTACGGCGGGTCTCAATGCAGAAGATGATTTTGACGAATATACTTCGGCAAAATTGATCAAAGCACTTGAGGTAAGTCTACATATCTTGTTTAAGCCAACATCGTTTTGTACTATGTTCAAACATGTGCATGTTATATCAATTCTTCTGCATTATTTGTTGCGCAGAAAAATGGCATCACAGCAGGTGATATCAAGAAACTACAGGAAGCTGGGTATTACACTGTGGAATCAGTAGCTTATACACCTAAGAAGAATCTTATTGCAATCAAGGGCATTAGTGAGGCTAAAGCAGACAAGATATTGCAAGAAGCATCCAAAATTGTCATGATGGGGTTTAAAAGTGCCACAGAGATACATAAGACACGCTCCAACATTGTCTATATTACTACTGGTTCTACAGAATTAGATAAACTGTTGGGTGGTGGAATAGAGACTGGTTCTATTACAGAAATATTTGGAGAATTTAGATGTGGAAAGTCTCAGTTGTGCCACACTCTTGCTGTAAACTGTCAACTGCCTATTAGTATGGGTGGTGCAGAAGGAAAATGTATCTATATAGATACAGAGAATACCTTTAGACCACAAAGATTGATAGCAGTAGCTGAAAGATATAAGATTAATGGTGATTCTGTTCTTGATAATGTTGCTGTTGCCAGAGCATACAATACTGATCATCAGACTCAGTTGTTGTTTCAAGCTGGTGCCATGATGACAGAGGCGAGATACGCTCTGCTGGTAGTAGACAGTGCTACTGCTCTTTATAGAACAGATTATACTGGTAGGGGTGAGTTACCTAGCAGACAGAATCACCTAGGGCAATTCCTCAGGATGTTGTTGCGGCTAGCGGATGAACATGGAATTGCCGTTGTTATAACAAATCAGGTTGTCGCGAACGTCGACGGTGCTGCTGGTATGTTTGGTGGCGATCAGAAAAAACCGATAGGTGGTCATATTTTAGCACACTCAAGCACAACAAGATTGTATTTGCGTAAAGGTAGAGGAGAAAGTAGAATATGTAAGATTTATGATTCGCCATGTTTGCCAGAAAGCGAAGCAACGTTTGCTATAAATCCAGATGGTATAGGCGACGTAAGAGAATAAATACTTTTTTGTTAATTGCGAATAATAAATATATCAACAAACTTTTTATGCACAATGAACCAATGTACCTCGACTTGAACATCAGTACTTTATATCATTAATAAAAACCTATTGATAAAAGTAATTGAAGGATTCACAAAAACAATAATGATACTTTCACTTAAGAGTTAATTTAAGTAAAAAACAATAAAAAAAATTAGAGTACAGTATATAACTTACTTTCTAATATTTTTACTAATATAGGTTTCTTAGATTTTATATGAAACTGTATCTCTAACTGTATCTAATAAATGTAAAAAGTAATGTTTTTTTTTCAATTCTCTCTCTTTATAAACAAAACTTAAGATATGACATAAATATGAGTTTTTAAAAACAATCTAAAATTTAACTGAATTTTTCAGCAAAGTTTTGAAAAAATATATATATTTCTCTTTCACTCATAGCATTTTGCGCATATTGGCTGTAATGAGATAAATGCGCGTGTTTATTCATATGAATAATTCTCGAGAATTTTTTAAACTCAATGTCACGTTGCTTCTCGGACGTCTTGAGTCAAGCTTTCTCTCTGAGCTTGCAAATTAGAGAAAACTTTATATCAATCATATTTTCTGTTTCAATCTTACTAATAATTTTAAAAGGTTCAAATCTGGTACACATACAATTTGTGTCAGAAAAAAATATGTAAAATTTATTATAAAATATTGTATATATACATTTTTTTCAATTCAGTTTTATATTTCTCATTGCTTTTCTGTTTCTATAAATGGCATATTTATTACTTAATGTAATATATGCGTCATATATGTTACGCGACATATATTTGTTAACTGCTTAATAGGATAATGATAAACTTTCACAGCATCGGTTGTTCGTGAAAATGGCAAGCTGTTTTCACTGACTGTTTTAATCGAGCCGTTAACTAATCTAAGCGCTTTTTATACGAGATCACATTCCTAGAACATCGTGTGTTTAAAGATTCTATATAAAATTAAAACTATTTAGTTTTAAATTTCATTATGTACATACATGATTTTATATATAAAATTGTTCAGACTTTACACAACGTGCACAAAAAAAGAATTCACAGTAGAAAGTATCACTTATCACTTTGGAAGCATTAAGGTAATTGGTCATGGATCCATGAGGTTCACCGCGGAAGGTCGCAGATTCAACTGATATTCTCCAAAGAGCATAGCCGCTAACCATTTATATTGCTCGTCCTTAGATGTACCTGCCAAGATATTTCCGAAATATGGGCTATCCTTACTTCTAAAAAAACAAAAAAACACGTTTGACATTTATTTAGAAAAAAGCAGTTTTGCTAAATTTTTATTTATTTTTTTAAATTAAACAAAATAATTTTAACGATATTATTACGATCGCCGCGTTACTCATATCGGTAGAAAAAAAACGGAAGTTGGGACATTCATCGTCTTAACGACGAATGTTTAGTCGACATAGACGTATTATATATATATATAGTTTATTCTTACCTCGTTGGTGGCTTGTTTTTTAAAATAAATGTGATGGACCAACTGTAATAAAAAGTTTTGTAATAAATATTTTAAATAACAAAAAAATTATAACACACATATGTGTTTATATACATATTTACCCCATTTGTGGATTGCGTTTAAACTCGTGTCCTAAGTACCAAATAATATCTTCTATTTTCCATTCGTGAAGCTTGATAGAACATACTTTGTCTTTATAACAGCAAAGTTTTGCCTGGCTGAATTCGAAGAGGTAGGTTTTCAAGTTTTTTGTCTTGGAGTCCGCAAATTTCAGTTCTCCAGAGATCGTCATAGGCGGTTTTACCTATTACACAAAGAGTAGACAAGAATAAATGGATACGTAATTAATTTTAATTAGGCAATATCCTGTTTTCGCGTAACGCACGCATCTTTTTTTCCGCTTTTAAAACCAAGCAATTTAATCACATAAAAAGGTTGCACTTTGTACAACAGCCTTGAACTCTTTCTATCTATCTATGTATCTTGCTTTCATCTATATAAATTTAGATCGTGGGAAATGCAACGCAATACTTGGTATATTTGAATTAAACGTGTGTTTTATGTTTATGAATAATAAACGCAATAACTTTATGTTATGGTATACGATAAAGTTTATTTCTTTTATATTTTTTATACTCACCAGAGGCACGATGTCCTTGTACAGTCGATCCATTTTCAGGACGAGAATATTGTCTTTCCTGTCATCCGTATCCCAGTATCCCCATCTCGCCACTGTCTCTAGGACGCGTTCGTTGTGATGCAACGGTCGCTCCAATGCACCAGACAACGTGTATTCTTCTAAGCACAATATGTGAGCTGGCAAACTGGCTTTGTCAGCGAGTTCGCAACATACATCAAACGCAGTTTTATGTGGTCCGATCTGATTGAGTAATCAAAAAGAAGCAAATAAACTGAAGTTATATTCAACAATAGTCTTAATTAGCAACGAACAGAAACTAACGCTTTATTTCTCTAGTTAGAAATCTAAATAAACAGAAAAAAGTAAGAAAAATATTAATACACTTCAACAAAAAGAAAACCCTTACGGTGACGTTCGTGCACTCTTTGTCCGGCGACAAGATGTATATCCAGATCTTGAGATCTCCCGAAGGTGCGGCTCGCGGTCCGTTGTTAGACACGTGATGCTTCTCCAGAATTTCCAACATCTTTGCTTCTTTGGCCAAATCCGCCGATGACAATTGATAAAGTCTCGGATATAATTTGATGAGATCACAGACAACTTTACTTTCAGCGCGATTCCATTCTTCGGCACTAATGTCACTGGCGTCCATCAGAGTCGGACCCCAGACTGCCGACAAGTTCTCAACGGTCATCAAGTTGCGGGCGTTCTGTTGGCTGAGTACGTGAAGGTGCGCCAGAATCCGTCGTAAAGTTGCCGATGTCACGGGATTTAGAGTGGACAGTAACTTTCGATAAGTTGCTACTCTGTTTTCTTCGTTGATCGATTCTAATACAACGAGATTAAAATTTAGTTGATTTAGATGAAGAAACGATAAAACTATATCTCATTAAATAAAACATATTTTTATATATTTTTTGCACGAATTTACAGGATTCTTTAATTAATTTGACATCTGTTTTTGCATAGCACGTTTTGGTTCTGATGATCATCAGATTACTTGCCGGAAGTGAGGCAAAGCCGATCATGAATATTAGTAGGAAACAATGGGTTGGGTAGATCTCGGATAAATCTTCTGAGAACAGTCGCGACATCGTGCTCCGTGTATGAATTCCGTGTGATTTGCGTGGCCCATGCATCTTGCCTAAAAGCACCCATTAACTTCGCTACGGCACCGGTCGATCCGCTGCGACGATAAATGCCTTCCGACATTATGCCTGGGAGAAAAGAAAATCTCATTTAGCTATATTGTAATGATATATATGTACTATGTAACTTTAATAATAAATTCAGTATATTCGGTATATTACAGACATTAAAGCATATTACAGTATATTCAATATATTCAGTATATTTATTAAAAAAAAATATATATGTGTAGTTTTTTCAACAAAATGAATAATTAACACGTACAATCATCAATCTATAGGACATCCTGTGTCACACATTCGCGATTCTGCGAAATTATTTATATGAAGTTACAAGACGATGATTCATTACCATGAACATAGATAAAGTTGATGCATTTATCCAAGATGACAGGCACATTGTCCTGCGTGAGTTGCTGCTGGTCTAAAGCAGGGCCGCAGTTTGTTGCCGCTTGATAGAGCGCGTGTCGCCAGGCAGACGCCTCGTGAGTTGCCGGCGTGGCTATGTGCAAGGCACATGCTCCACTACCTCCGGCATCCACAACTACCACGGGGACTGCTCCGCATCCGGCAATTGGCCCTTCCTGTTCCCGCAACACTGCAACATGATACAAATCGATCAGTAGTCTGTAGACGACGCAATTAACACTTGTACATGTGTATTTATAATGTGACTAACACAACACTTTTATTATCATAATGAGTCACTGATAAAAGAATAATCGAACTCAGTTTATCAGTGAAATTAGGTCACGTTTTCCGTACTTCAGGATTTAGTTACACGTTACAATTATTTCAAAGATAAATTTTAATCTAGATCAAAGATAAAGTTTTCCGATAAGAATATAATAAAATGATGATTTATAACAACTCATATATATTATATTGAGTAAGTGAAAAAGTTTTGACAGATTTCGTAACAGAAAAATAGACAAAGTAATTTTATTAAAATAATATATTCATTTTACTAATCTATTATTTTCTATTATGTTTCTTTTTATTGTACTTGATGAATAAATAATCGTTTTTTTAACTTATTTACTGGTTCGTTTTCCTATCACAAAATCCATCAAAACTTTTGCACTTATCCAATATACAGATGAATCTGTGATTTGTGTGCGATTACGACTTTTAACTGCGACTTACCAATGCAACGCGCTTTACGCAAATCTACGTATTCAAAATTTACAGCACTCTCCGATGATCTTGTATAGATCAAGGTTCTTTGCTGCAAAAGAATCCAAGCTGGGAACCAAGTGCCTGTTATACCTTCCTGAAATAGGACATAGTAATTGCATTGTAAGAAGAAGAAAATGAAGATGGTTATATCCGACATTTTAATTTTGTCGATGACGAAAGAAATCCACCAGATACTATCTGCGATAACAAGTGTAAAACGTATTTGAAAACGTTTGCGAAATTGTAGAAGAGAAATTTGCATGCCAAAGTATAAGTAAGTTTCCGCTTTCGTAAACACGAACAGTCAGCAACAGACATAAAGAATTTGCAATAGATCTGGCAATAATAAGGCTAATAAAAAACTTAATACACTCTTTTCTAGATTGTGAAATAATTTTAAGTAAGTTTTTCTATATATTTTTAAATAATTTTCTATCTACAATACAAAAACAATATTAAGTTGCAACATCAAATATTTAATATATAAGATGGAATTCTGACATACCTTAGTTTAAAAGGTAACTGAGGTAGGCTTGAAAATTTATGAATATTATACATATAATATTATACATATGTATGAATACATATACATATATATGAATACATATAAAAAGGATCTATGTTGTACGTAAATAATCTAATATAAAAGTTTTCTCACGTATATATTAATTGTATTATTATACTATTTTATTATTATGTTAATTCCTTTTTACATGATAAAAAAGTTGAATTATCATATCAAATGAGAAATTAATACATTTCTTACATTTTTCTTTTCTATCAGTAAAATATTGATTTCTTAATATCTTTTATAGATTATTATTCATCGTTTCAACTCCAGTTCTTTAACTGTTTAATGCTAAATAATTGTACACGCACAATTGTTTTTCTTTTATGTTATGTGCTTACCTTTAGGTAAGCCCAGCCTGCTCGGGTAAATTCGGCAGTGTACTTTGTGGGAAAGACCGGCGTAGTGGCCTCGAGAATTCTCTGGGCCCAGACCCGTCTCTCGGCGACACCTTTAGCGTAGAAAATATGCACGCTTGGTCTGCCCTCACTGCTAATCGCTAAGCAATGCACTGCCTCGCCGTCCACGAACCTGCACGCATTTCGAAATTAATCTTCATCAAGCAATCGCGAGCAATCAGCTGACGAACCGATTTGCCAGTCGATCAACTGCATTTCACGATGTACCACTATATGTATTACGATTTGCACGATGAATCAAAGGAAATTGTAGAAGTTATACAGTACAAACACAGCAAGCAGAATAAACAAGTCGGCTTATACGATAGTCAAAGAAAAATTGTGCATCACGAAATTCGATGGGATTAATTCGCAAGTTTGTGAACAAGATGAATTGTTGAATCTATAATCGATTGTTGACAAAATTTTAAGCAATGGATGCGAAAACTGATTGTGGCGTTTCGAGAATATAAAATACAATTTATCACTTATTATAAATTCTTATTTTATATTACAGAGCGTGATCAAGGTCAGGTCGTTACGTTCGCGAGCGTACCGATCTTTTCTCGTAAGATTCTTTCCTTCCCGTTTAACAAAGAGGACCTTGAGATCTCTTTTATAGAAAGGGAGACGCCTCTACGTAGAAAATGTGTGGCCGATATGTTAACACTTCAGAGTCAAGAGATCGAATTAGTCACATTATTGAAAGTATTATTATTACAGTATGTATAATAAGCTATCAAATCGAATTAATATTCACAGTCGAGAGAAAATATAGAAAATCTGAATGTGGTTTACTATTTACACTTTGCAATAAAATCAAATAAAATATTTCTGATGATGATAGAATTAAATATGCAAATAGATTCTATTACGATAATGCTGCATATTTTTTTGTTTACAAACACATAAAATAATAGACTCACTTAATAGCTTGCAGTAGATGAATACTGTGCACTGTCTCCAGTTCCACGACCTCTTTCAGCGTAGACATGCTCTTGTCAGTATAGAACGATAACTTCCGATCGAGCAATACCGCCGCTCTCAGCACAAGGTCCTTGGCCCTCTCAATGCCCATTCCAGGTCTCGACAGGAAAAAATAACACAAACATGTTTTAATGAAGGTTCTGAATAATGTGTGTATGCAGTCTCTTTAAATCATATATATATATAATAATATATATAATAATAATATGTATATTTTAAGTAATATATTTATTTTAAAAAAAAAAAAAAAAAAAAAAAAAAAAAATAAAATAAAATAATAAAATAAACACTGAAAAAACATTGTTATTGATGAAATTTTATATATTATAAAATTTGAAGCATTTCCAACAGATAACAATTTCAAATTTGGAAGTGTGGATGTAGATTTTAACACGCGTTGCTCTTCTTACCTATAAACTATTCCCCTGTGTGTAACCGGATTATGCTGGGCATTAACCTTTGGCCTTTCCATTCGCGGTGACCTCGAGCCAGACTCAGCCATGTGCTCGCGTGTCCTGGACAACAGTTTACTTCCACTCTTTACGAAACTGATCACATTAGGCTTGAAAGCGTGTACCGTAGACTCATGTCGCAGTTTCTTCAGCTTCTGTATCACACTTACTTTGCGATGATCATCAGCGACTCTCGACGAAGAACCGGTAGTATCTTCATCGACGTTACTTGTCATCGTTACGGTTGTTGTCGTAGTGCTGACAGTCGGTTGAAGAAAGCGCGAAGTATCCGCAGAAGATCTCCTCGTAGAAGGCTTTCTAGGAGGAACTGCCGGCTGCTTTTTGGTTACCAAGTGCGCAAGTTTCGGTAAAAGAGGCGGACTTTTGACCGAGACTTGATTCTTTTCGGGTTGCTCCACTCCTTCCGCTACGTCATACTCGTTCTTGGGAAGAGAATCGAACCTTTTCGGTGGTTCTGGAGGTACTGAACTAATACCAGAATGAGTCAACTCCTCGTTTTCCTGATCCCCTTCGTTATCTGCATTGCCTGCAAACTCCAGGGCGCTGTCGGCGCTTCCAGAATCGTTGGTGGCTAACAATGTCTCTAATAACGATAAATCATCAAAATTGTACTCGACGTTTTCATTGTCGGATGTCTTCGCAAAAGGATCAAATTCGTAAAGAAGAGACTTGCTGTTTTGCTGTCTGGTGTTCGTGAAAGTCGTTGCCGGTTGTTGCTGACAATCAATTTTTGGCGGTGACAGATTCTCGTAAATGGAATTCTGAACTGAAGCATGACTCTCGTTAGACGCGCAGGAGGTTCGATCGAGTATCGATAACTCTTTTTCGAAGGATTTCTCGAAGCTTTCTTCCTCTACACTAAATATCCTATCCACATTATTTACACTCTCGGTTTTCGCGCTAGGTGTGGCATCATAGAAGGTCCAAGAATCTGATCTCGATAGCCTCTTGGCAGAGGAGGTTTCAAACTTATCGAGTGACAGACTTACATTGACGTCGGACAAGTTCAGACTTTGGTCGGAAGAATCGCTACCCTGTTCGAAAAGAAAGAGATACAAACAGAACAATATTTAAGTAATATTATTTGCTTGACTTACTTGATTCCGTGTAAAGTTCAGGAGGTTGAGATCCCGCTCGACATTGTCGGACACAGTGGAACTGAGCGTGTCGTATCGGCCGCTACTTCCCGATGTGACAGACTGCAGCTCGTCGTAGATAGACTCGTCCGGAAGCGGAGGTGGCGGATAAATCGGAGGTGGCGGACTGTGTCTGTCAGATAGATCTTCCACATTTTTCACGGTGCGTAAATTACTGCTCAGTGGGCTGTAGAACGAAATGCTGCTAAAGATGTTGTCAGCCGGCATCGATACGCATCTGTCTTCCTCGACCGGGTTGTCTTGAGGTTTTTTCTGATCGGTACTCTGACCATCTACCACATCGTCTTGATTCAAAGATGACAATCGTCGCGTAAGCAAGTTCTTCACGGATCTCTCCAGCCGGATACTAGCGTTGCGCGTGCTGGAAATGACGGCGCGTCCTTTTACCGTCATCTTTTCTGAGATCCCATCTTTCAGCTGGCGCGAGCTTGTACTGAGACTGCGGAAGAATTCGTGATTGCTGCGCGGGCTCTCATTTGCGGTACTGCTCGCAGTCGGCTTTAAGTCGTCGCTCTTTTCGGACTGGCCGGACTCACTAGTCGGGCTGCTTGATCGAACTGATGGCAAAATTTTTCGTGGTGCCGGTATTGGCTTGTTTTCGGTCAGCACCGATCGCGGCTTTGGTATCGGCTTCACTTCCATTATGGGGTGAAACCTCCAAACATGCAAACGTTCTTCCTTTTCCTATATACGTAGGTTTGCTCAGAGAGAAAAATTTTCTCTGTTGTTCTCCAACAGCAATTCATTAATCCTAAGAAATACAAACCAAAAAAAAAACTTCTGATTCCTCGCAATTTGAATTGATACATATCGCTTTACTTTTAACTATTCAACTATTCATGAGGATGAGACCTCGCAAATATATTTGAAAGAAGCAGAAAAAAAGTTGGTAATACATAGTAGTAGTACATAGTCTGACAGAGAAAATGGAGAACAAATTCAATTATTTATGTTGTTATTTATGTGAATCATGGCAGACAAAAAACTTAAGCAGTAAGCAATCACAGCCAGTATCAACTTATGTTATCAAAAATGCTGGCTTGTAATTGATTAATGTGCTTGTTACTTACGTCTTTTTGCTTAAATTTGTTTTGTACATCATGAACCTTAATGAAATTGTTGTTTCTCTTCGCATTGGACGCGCGTGAGTGAGCAAACGCGATGCAAACATAAAGGAAATTATGAATTGTCCTAATGTGAGTCATCGTTCCGAAAGGCGATACCGACGCCCATAGTTTCCGGCTTCTATTTCAACTAACTAACAAGCCAGTATCACGAGAGTGTCCATCGTTTCGTATCTGTATTTCAATTCCTCGCCGAGCGTGCAACATAATCGTGTCTATCACTTTCAGCTGCATTTCTCGCAGATAAAATCAAATGAGCGTGATATACAAAAATAAATCGCATAATTCAGATATAATTCAAAACTGAAACACGTGAGTTTGATGACTTTTTTTCATATTATTTTTCCTTTTAATGTTGTTTCTTGAAACAAAAAAAGAACAAAAATTACAAAAGGAATAGTGCAACTGAAAATAAAGAGTGAAACAGCTTATGTTTTATTTTAACAAAATTACGATCACACAAGTACGTGCTTCTTAAATTACTTGGTATAGTTGTGTAATGTAAACGACAAGCTTGGCATGTTATCTTTTATCACAACTAATCTCTAAAATAAATAAGAAATTTTGAAATAGTTTTGAAAGAAGAACACTCAAACAGGAATGTTCAGATATAGAAAGCACAGCGTTGAAATACTATTGAAATAATTAATACGATATAGATTCAAAAACCTGAAGAAAACGAGAAACGAGACTCTATTATATTTTCCAATTATAATCATATTTTTTAGTTATAATCATAGGTTCAAAAATAGAAGTGCTGAATAATGCGCAAAAATGATAAATTTTTTTCCATTTATTTTAAACGCTATTCTTCAATAGAAGCCTGCACATTTTTATACACTGTCAGTATTACTCATAAGTACAAAATTTCACAGATTTACATTCAAAATTGGTAACCGTGGTACCAGAAACTCAAATACGATTTTCTCCATATGTGATCTTCATTCCCGGCCGCAAAAGCCTCCTTTTTTTTTTATAGTGTAGAAGAGATATCAAAATCACCTTCATTTTTTAAAATAAAATGATATGTTTTTTTATTTACCTTTTGATTAAGGCGAATGCAATGAACTGGTACAAGTGTTCAAAATGGCGACTTTGAACATTGATATACATGCTCTAAAACGTTCTGATACGAATAACACACTACAAAACAAACTATTAACATCAGATTATGCTTCTTTCAAAATCAAATAACTTTAGTATATATATATATGTGTGTGTGTGTGTGTGTGTGTGAATTTCTGGAGCTATTTTACAAGCGAAATTGAGAATGGACATGTAATGCAAAAGTTATCTCTAAGCGTCTAATCGTCCAACTTTTTTTCAAGGTGCCTCTTGAACACACGTATCATCTACGAGAGATTATCGGAGTTACATATAACTGACACTATGCGCCATAAAAAAAGATAACCAGAAACGATCTTATAATCTCTTTTTTTTCCACAAACTATACTGCCAAGACAATGTAAAAATCACGTCAAAGACTCCGAAAAAAAAGACCGCTATATTCCGTTAGTGATGCAGGTCAGAAACCTACCTGGTCATTGCCATTGGTTGTCACGGTACGGCTGTCTCTTCCTGTGGCTTTTCCTGCTCGTGTATGAAACGTCGTTTCCCACACAAACGTTATAGTAATTCCACTAAGTCGCAATATTTCATTTTTTTTTGAAACTAAAAGTTTCTTGCGAGTTTCTTTTGAGCTATATATAACCGCGGATCAACTAATTCTTAACTCTTCATCAGCGTTCACAATGTGGGCTCGTTGTACTTCTTTTCACTAGCACGTGACTCATTATTATTCGCGCACTTGTTCACGTATATGTACATACATGTGTATTATTTTGCACGCATATCTGCAGTTTTATTACCTCGCGCTTATTCGTAAAAAGTTCTTGCATCTGCATAAACATGAGTCACAAAATTAATAATAAAATAGAAGAGTCGCGTTTTGTTTTTCGTAATATATAAAAAAAAAAAGAAAAAAAAAGCACAGAGTTTCTTCTCTAAGATAAATAATATTTATTTTTTTATTTAATTTTTTTCTATTGCTTTATATAACTATTTGTGAAATTTGAGTATAGAGATGACGTTAGAAGAACCAAACCAAACAGAAGTCGGACACACGAGCCTGACCGCGAGAGTTAATGAGTTAAAGAGACACTCTCGCGCGGCAACGATCGAAGAAAGACGCGCGCGAGAGAGTACACGCACACACGTTTAACACTGCGTATACACGCACGCAGTTGTAATACACCATAGATTTTACGCGCGCGCGCGCGTGTGTGTGTGTAATAGGCCTTCTCCTTTCTCCTCGCACCTACAGAGCTCAGCTGTGTCCCGGAGTACACTTCTCGAACGGGATGCTGCGTCTACGTTTCTGTCGAATTCTCCGCACCGGACATAAAACACGAATACAAAACGTGCACGATTCTCTTTAGATAGCAACCAACGACGTATAAATGAAGGCGATGTACAATCAACGGCGATAAGATAAAGAGGCCGAGCGTCGTGTCATCGTCGTCACCGTCATCAGTTTGACGGCGCAGCTCATGCCTTTGCACTGACGCGGCTTCGCTCTCTGCTTCTGCTGGTCGCCCTGGTCGCCCACACGTCCCGCCGTCGTCATGCTCTTCTAGGTGGTGGAAAGAAACTAGAGGAAGGGGCAAACAACGCTGCCGCTCACCATCGCCACGCCGATTGCAGTGGCTGTGACTGCAACTTTTGTTTTCGGTCAGCACCGATCTTGGCTTCGGTATCGGCTTCACTCATTTGCGCATTACAATGCTTTAAATATTGTAACCTTGAGAGGAATCAATCAAATCAAATACAACCTTCTAATAGCTTTCAAAAAATACATTACTAGAATACTTACAGTAGGTACTACTTCCGGAGCAAAACAAATTTGTAAACTTGATGTCGTTAATTTATCAAAATCATTTTCAGAAGATAGTTCCCGGTTAGGGTTGCCATCCGTCCTCTTTTTCCCGGACACTGTCTTTTTTTTTTTTCAGAGTGTCGGGGACGTCCTGACGGGTTTTCCAGAGACAAAGAATCTTCTAAATATTTTACTTTTTTTCTCCCGCGTTACCCTGAAGTAAGATTGCCATCCGTCCTCTTTTTCTCCGGACACTTCATGGCAATCCTATCCCTTATCATATTCTTTTCGAATATTTTTCTAAATTTTTAAGCGGAGCGGATTTTACTAAAAATGATGAATGATAAGGTATATTATTTTTAAAAAAAGAGAGAGAGAGAGAGAGAGAGAGAGAGAAAAGAAAAGGATATTTTAATGAAACTTTATTAAGATTTTTATCGTGCGCGCGCGTGCCAAAGACAAATAATGACTTTGGCTATACAAACAGGTAAACATCTTCCCGCTAAGTCTTCCGTGCAGGTGCAAGTTATATGTACCTAATATACAACATTGTATCACTATAACAGATCTTGCTTTTTTTAGAATTAAAAAATATAATAGAATTCTAAGAAATTCGACTTCCTTGACATAAAAAAAAAGCAATATAATTTTATATGTACATTAAAAATTATATATATATTTCTACTGATAATAAAGCTATAATTTCTATTTTTTTATAAGTAAAATAGAAATTTAATTTTTTGCCACTGGTATGATTTATTACTCATTTATTATTTATTACTCATAGTTTTAATTGTACCATTGTATTAGTTAATTTTAATTAAATGCATCTAAAAAAAGATTTTTAACATGCCACGTATTTTTTTCTATAAATTTTTTGAAACGTACCTGTTGCACCTGCACTATCAAGAGACTGACGCGAACTTTTCTACTATCTTAAATCACAATAGTGACGACAAGTTTAATTATTTATTCGTTAATTAGTTCCTTAAGACTGATCGTTACATAGCAGCGGATACGCACGCATGCACGCACACACGTGTTAACAACCGTATACATATAAATTTGTGAAGTAACGTGATTTAATGATCGCCGACGATCTTTTGGTGAAAAAAATTCAACGTTACTTAAAACCTATAAATTATTAAAAAAATAGATATATTTCTGGAATTACATATAGTAATGTATAATTATATCTCTCTAAACATTGTAAATACTTACTGTACAAAATTTATAAATATGTACATATATAAAATATTTTTGTGTGTAAAAAACGCACGAAAGAATTTACATTAATTTCATTAATTCAAGATTATCGGCGTTCACTGCCTCGGAAAAGTCACAAGAGGAATTGATATTTTTCCGCAAACGACTCGCTTTTTTATTATATTTCTCCTTAACGTCATAAGATTAGCGTATCGCGATCGAGATATTCGAGTCTATCGCGCGAACCCGTAAAGAATACCTTCGTTTCCAGTGCGCGCGACATCGAACGCTTAGGCCATAAAATCGTAAAAAAATATTCAAGCGCGAGTTTTTTCGCGGACGAGCACGCGAATGTGAATGCCTCCGATTTTTCTGATCTTTCGTATTTTCTTGGAGGAAAAGGGGAATCTTGGAGGCAGAAATGCGCGTTTACTTTCGTATACTTTGCAGAAAAGAGTCGAGTTCGCTCGCGGAATATCGTGAGTGCATGCGCTGCGTGGCAACCGCGTAATTATTTTTTTGTTTTTATATAAAGAGGAACAGTCGAGAGACGGAATATCTACTATTACGTCGGAACATAGAGAGAGACAATTGTTTAAACAATGTCAGCCCTCGACCGACAGCGCAACTTCGCGTAAAATTTTCTTGACAAAAAAACAAATACGCAATTTCTTTTTATCTACATATATATATATATGCGCGTGTGTGTAAATATAATGAAAGAACAAATTAATATTTTGTTCCTTCATGTATATTAAATATATATAACTCATATTTAATTGAGCAACGAGCTTTGCTATCTAGAGTTCTTACTTAGTTTTTGCAACAAACATAAAATTATCGGCGTACGTACAATATTACATACAACGAAAGTACACTTTTTAATTCAACGAATTGTTCGCATATGATACTTGATTCACGAATGAAAATCTCGCGAAGCTTATCGGATAAGGACTGAGATAAACGGTCTAGTCTTTTCTCTTTGCTTCTATCCAAATTTAATATCTCTTGACACAAAAAAATCCGTTTCCCAATTTCTTTTGCGAAAAGTATTAGAATTCTGTAACAATAGTAACAATTTTTATAAATATGTTTACAAAGAAAGTGAATTTGTCATAAATTATCACACTGTTAAGCAAGTAAGAAGAAATCTCATTGAGATTTTTCACTTTTAACAAACACACGCAACGTGTTAAAAATTAAAAAATTAGTATATGTGATTGGCAATTTGTAAAAAATACTTGTGATCATTAGTCAAATCGCGTAAGCGCTGTGTGAGACGGCTTAAATCTGTCATGTATCTCAAAATTGTCAAACTACAATTAATAGTCTTTCAAAGTCGTTTATGATTGGAATACATGATTCAAGAACACGAGAAAAAAACAAATAGATAGATAGAAGACAAGAGAAAGGGAAGAGGGAGAGAGAGAGAAACAGTGTTTGTGTGTGTTTGTTTGTGTGTGTGTGTGTGTGGGTGAAAGAGAGAAACAGTGATAGAAAGTGTAAGAGATTAATCTGAAGAAAAAATCTTAGGCACACTCACACACATACATGATACATTTATATAATTATATATATATATATATTTGTATATATATTATGCGTAGAGAGCAAGAGTCTTTATTCTTTGGCAAGCAAAACGCGGCTTTATACTTTTATTCTCGCCGGAGTCAGCAAGAGCGATGCGATGATGATCTGATTTTTAATTTTTTGCGCTTGGAGCACAAGAAAACAGAACAATCGAACAATTACTTGAGCAACACAAATATAATATGAAGTAACAGAAATAATTTGGGACGATTAGAAAATAATACAAATGCATTTCTATGTAAAATATATTTTACATAGAATATTTTTACTTAGATAATTATACAATTGTACGAAATAATCGTTTGTGCCATCATTCTTAAATTACTGGAAAATGAAATATATTGCGAACAAGAAATGTGACGCGTAAAAAAATCCAAAATAAAATAGTACAAAGAATATTATCTACGAAAATTTCATGAATATTTTTTGATCGGATTTTAAACAATTCTCTAGTAGCTTTGTACTCGTTCAGTCGATCAGTTTATTCTGTAGTAGAAGAGACTTCGGAATATTCAGATCATCTCACTCGTAACGCCAACTCCGTTCAGACTCTTGAAATTACCTATTTTTCTGTTCTTCGTACGTTTTCGCGCGCTGTTTAGTTAATTATAATGTAATCGTTACGTCATAATTTAATAGCAAATATATTATCACATTTAGATTGTATTAATTTTTAAGACAGCCGACCGGACTTTCTTCGACGAAATGTTCGTCGCTTTGCAACTTGCGCGCCGAATGACAAAGCTTATTAATGCCCAATCAACAGTTTTATTCGCATCTACAATATCAGTTATTCTCTCTTGTCAGTAGTGTACTACACATTCATGAGCAACAAATATAGCGAATTACCGTCGCCTGCGAAATGACAAGAAGAATGATCAAAAGATTAAATAAAGATTAGAAAGTTTCTTGAATTTTTTTTTTTTTTTACAGTGAAGTATTAACTTCACACACATAAAACTTTAGAAATAGATATTCTGAAGTATCTCGTATATACATATATGTATATATATTAAGAAATACAATTATATTTGTCATTTAGCATAAAGGATGCTTCGTTTAGCATTAATATTTCACACAGAAATCTCTTCAAAAAATTGACTAAGAAACAGTTTTTCAGTGAGACACAGAAAACGTCATCAGTTTCAAGTATTTCCCGTATTTCTATTTTAAAGGTCATTGAAATAGTTAACCTTTTTCAATCTTCTCGAGAAGATCTCGTGATGACGTAAATAGCTGAATGCGTTTGTTTTACAGATTCCAATTATGAGCACGTCTTAAATGTGCACTTAAACGAATCGCGATCAATGTTCGTCGTAGACACGTCCGGCCGGAATGTGTTTAGATTTAAATCTAAGAAACATTAATATAGAATATATTATCATGTAGTTTATATATAAGGTATACGTTAAGACACTTACTGCTACAGCAAAAATTCAACAGTTAAAAGATTGTAACAACTAGTGTGCGACGGACGCGGAAACGAACGATCGGATGCGTATTCAGGGACTTTCGTGAAACTGGTATCAATTGTTAAAATTTTACGACATTTCCCGAAGAACAAAAAAATGAAAAATTGTAGAAAAAGGAAAACTTCCAACATATTGTTGCATAATAGTATAATATTGCACAATTGTTGTATTATAGTAAACAAGTAAACGGATTGATTATCGAAAATTCGATTCAAAAGTACAATTGGTCGAGTTTCCGAAAACGACGAAGAACTTTTCTCCGATCGCATGTTTCGCGGCCGCAGCAGCTTCTTCTCCTCGTGTATCTTTCTTCTCATAGAACATCGTTCGTTCCCTTGTAGTTGGGGTCACTTTGGCACGCATTTAGTTTACGTTTTCGTTTGTATTGTTTGTAAATGATTGGCACGATGCCACTGTTTATCAGTTACAAAATCTTGGTTGTTCTCGAGTTGAGACCTGATTACTCGGACGATATCTGTATGATAAAATGCGGCGTCTTTGTTATACGCGCACACACTCGTGTAAAAACTTTTCGCGAACTATAACAAAACAATATCACACATAGAGAGATTGTTGAAATGTCAAAAGTAAAATTTTGCGTATTTATAGAATTTTTGTAGTTATTTCTTTTTTTTTATGTTCTTATAGATTCTTTGCAATATTCTCAATGAATGACAATCAAAACGATTTTTAAAACCTCAAGTTGTAGGTATGTGCCACGACTTTTGAATTGAAACAGAAAGATTAACGACGGACGGAGCCAATCACGTTAATTGTGGACGTGTATATTTAACGAGTAAAAATCTTCTTTGACGGCTACGTAATTCATGCACACATCATTACGACGCATGATGATAAGCTATTGTGATAAATTCTGTTTCGTAATTACGTATAGGTACGTACATATGCTAACGCGTTTTAAATATCTCCGATATTTAAACAAAACAAAAGTGCTAAGTCGTATACTCTGCAGTCAGGTATAAGCGCTTCGTGTAAAGTTGTGCGTATAAAAAGTCGCATTTGAGAAATTCGCTGCATTTTTATGAAATATTGCGCTAGACGCGCGTTTCACAAATGTAAAATATCATTCGTATTTATAGTATATCAAAAGCAAAAAATTATGTATATGAGCACGCATACAGCTATAACTCATGATTTCAGCGTTTGTTGAGATGAACTGTAGGCACACTCGATATTTTATGTCGATTCTTCCGATTTTATAATGTGCAATCAATGTTCTTATTTTCCGCGCGAGTATTCGTAATTACATTTCGACTACCGTGTACTGTGTAGTAGTTTTCTGTGTGTGTGTGTGTGTGGGTGTATGGGTGTGTGTAATATACCTAAGAGATAAAATATAATTTAATATTTAATATATGTATATATATATGTATATATATAATTATATGTAATATAATTAATTAAAATATTTAAATCACATTCGCTCGTAATTACGGTTTATCCCGAACTTTATGCTACTTGGCACTGAACGATTCCATATATGTCGCTTACAATATTTCTGACAAAGATAACGATAACAAGTAATTCAAAACATTAGTCAAAGTTGTACCTCAATAAGGTTTTTTTTTTTTTTTTTGAAAAAATTTACAATAAAGTCAAATATACAACTTGAGACAATAAAGAACCAAATAAAGCTTTATACCATACAGTTATGACTTTGCATCATCTTGTATACTTATTAGTTTGGGGCACAGTAGTATATTTTTTTTTTTTTTTTTTTTTTTTTTAGAGACGAGACGACGGTTTATTATAACGTGTTGTGGCGTGCCGTTAAAATTCATGTTTATCGACTACAACATTAAAATACATTAAAAATTGACACATATTTGTTTTATAATAAGTTTCGTCCGCTTCTTCTCCCTCTTTATAGGCGAGCAAACGATCAGTCGACTTAACGAGCGATCGTCAGGGACGGTCTTGGATTCCACAGAGAGAAACATACACATACTTGTACCAATACCGAAATATTTGTACCGATCGCAAGAGATCAATCGAACATCTATAATAAATGTCATTTTGAGATTTTGCAAACCGTGATGATTGTGTGTGTTTGACATGTCTTTTCTATACGTCAATTCGCATATAGAATAGATAAGTTATTTAATATGATACATAAAATATACGTGTGTTTCTATGGATCTAGAAAAATTAAGTACGCGCGAATTTCTTTTTATATTTCGTCCAACAAGGGAATATCTTTGGATCGGACGAAAACTCGTCAGTTTCGCGCATCTCTCTTGCTACAGTACGCCTAGATAGCTACCCCTTTTTACAACGCTATGCTTGTGCCAGCAAGTTGTTTCGCGCGCAACGTTCTCCCCACTTTGCTTCTCCTATGCGCAAATCGAGGATATTCTCTCGCTGGACAGAATATATATATGTGTGAGCGTAATAAATATCTACATAAGAGTTGTAAAGACATTTAAATCATCATGGTTGTGCAAAATAAAAATCGTTGATCTAGTACAATATGGTATTTCATCTGCATTTATAACACTTCGTACTTATAATATCATATCGTTCTTGTATTTTTACTGCATAATAGCATTAATAAATTAATATAGTAAGCAAGGAAATATATGTATAAACATTAAATTAATCTTTGTAAAATAGCACCCTTTCAATCTTGACCGAAGTCCTCGCGACATGTCATGTTGTGACTCAGTACTTTTTATTGATCTCATTGACTATTGGCCTACCTTTTTTACGCTCTGTAACATGCACGAGTACCATAAAACAAATCTAATCTTTGCTGAGCCTTAAAAAAAAAATTCGCTCTTTCTCTCTCTCTCTCTCTCTCTCTCTCTCTCTCTCTCTCTCTCTCTCTCTCTCTTTCTCTCTCTCTTCAAATATTAAAATGAATATTTTATATTTGCAGAAAAATAAAAACTATAAGTAAAAAATAAAACTAAATTAAATTAACATAACAATTAAAAATTGAAAATAAATGAATACAAATAGTCAATGAGAATCAACGAAATGTCACGACATCTTGAGGATCTTCGGAGCAGTACGAAGTTGCAGTCTTATAAATTTTACTGAGAATTTTAATAATTTCTCCTTTCTTTCTTCCTTTTTTTTGTTTTTTTTTGTTTTTTAAATTACACGGCGATTAGTGCAATAGAGCGCAAAAAAAATGGACATCACATTGTGCCGTGAATTCATCTCTACTTTCAGTCTTTCTCCATAATCCAGTCTATAATTCTAGCACCATCTCGCAGCTTTCTTTCCCCGTATGTCAGGATCGACGCAAACGGGCGGACAGCTAATCGGTTTATTCAATCGGCTGCACAATATAACACGTTTACATAGCTAATATAAGTGAGAGAGAGAGATCTCGTTAAAATTCAAAGGTTACATTAAATTATCGACAGTCGCATGCAATTATTTATACGATGCCTAGCGTCTAAAAAGGAAAAGTCTTACCGATGCTGAATTGGTGAACAATCGTGTGTGTTATTATTTTTTTTCTTTTATAAAATCGCCTTCTTAATATTTTAAAATTATACCTCAATCATCCTCGTTGCTTCTTACTTCGTTTCTTTTGTATGTTTCGCAACATCGTGAATCCTCAAAGCTCAACCTCCCTCATTGTTCTTTTTCGACTGTCCACCAAGTTCAACGCTTGTACAAGTCTTCCCCGTCCCTTTTTTTTTTTTTTTTTTTTTTTTTTTGCTCTCGTTGTCTGGGGTATCTTCGTTAGTTGGTCGTGTCCGGATTTGAGGACGGGGAGGACGACGGACTTTGCACGAGGTCGTTGTCATCGTCTCTCGAGGAGGCCAGCAGCGAGGGGTTTATCAGCATGCCACGCGGACTGAAGGTGTCGCAGTAAAGATTCTCCTTTTTATGCACTCGTCGCACGTGACTGCGTAAATTGTCGCGTCGCGCGCTACGGTAAGCACAGTGCGGACACAGATGTGGTTTCTCACCCGTGTGCATGCGCCGATGCTGTATCAGCTGAAAAGACAGAACAAAACCGTATAAAATAAAACACGAGCTTCAATTCAAAAGAAAATACTATAAGAAATTTTGAAAAAAAAAAAAAAACGTTTTTATCTTTCTTACATTTGTAACCTGTGGTTACGTTGTCTTCTACAATTTTTATTACCTTTTTTAGTTGAACTGTGCGAAAGATGCAAATATCGCAGCAGAAGTATCGGTCGTCTCGATGCCTGCGCATATGTCTGCTGAGGTCGACTTCTGATGATCGGTCGGCGCCGCAAACGGCACAGCTCACTCTCGTCTCCGGCGCGGTGCCCCTCGCGTGCGCCCGCAGGTGTCTCTGGAACGCCTTCTCGATCGTGCACGCATACGAGCATAACGAGCATCGATATTCTTCTCTTTCGTATCTGTAAGAATATCACAAAAACAACGTACATGAAAGGTGGAAGAAAAGAAAATAAGACAATAAAATATTTCAAAATTTTCACATCTCTTTTAAGTAAAATTTAGAAAATGTTTCTCGAGAAAAAAATATGAAAAATTTGAAAGTGAACATAACGTAAATATTTGCAAATAGTATATAAAATTTTTCGAGTACCTATACCTGACGCGTTGCAAAGCCAGCGAGCGTTTCTTCCCCGTGGGTGTCATTCCCTGAGCCACGTGCGCCGCCACGTGAGTCTCCATCTCGCACCTACTGCTCGTCGTGAAATCACAACCCGTGGACGGACACTTCTTGGTCTCGCCGGTCTCCGCGGCAGACAATGTTGGATGGCAATCTGCTATGTGTTTCCTCAGAGCCGGTCTCGTCGGTGCTACTACGTCGCAAGAACCGCATGAATAGCCGTGATGAACGCTGTTCACGTTCGGACTACTGCCTCTTGATCTTAACAAAGAAAAAGTATCAAAGTACACACATAGAAAGTGTCACGACACTTTTAATTTTAACAAAGACTTTCTAAATAAATAAAATTGGTAAACGAGTTAAGATATTTAACGCTCATATGGTTTAAAACTTATAATAATAAATTTATTACTAATTTAAAAATTGGTAAAGTTTAAACAAGTGTTTTTTTTAATGTAATTTTAGAGAAAAAAGATGTAAGCAAAATAGATTTGCACAGAATTTGAAGTACAATGTAACCGAAGTAAACTACATACTGCTCAGTATAAGACGAGTGCTCGCTCTCGGAATCACTGTCGGAGGGAATATTGCGGACTTCCGTTGTTTTGAGCGCCGCATTAGCGGCAGAGAGCCTGCCCAGCATTGCCGTATAAGCACCTAACACCCAGCCATTTAAGATCGGCGTCACTGTTCCTTGCTGAATATTAAACAGTGGTATCTACTGTACAAAATTTGCATAAATGTGCTATCGTGTTGAGAAATTGTCGATCGATCGATTGATTTCGTGATCGGATATCCCGAGCGTATATATTATAATTACAAATTCGAAACGTATGTACATTTGGAAAAATTCAAATTTATTTTAATGGACGAACCTTGTCGAGCGCCAAGCATGACATCGGATCGGGAAGTTTCGCGATTGATAGATTATTGTTAGCCGATCGATGTGAACTGTTGGTGCTGCCGGTGTCGCTCTCGTCACCGGCATCTTCGTTGTCGTTGGTCTCACTTAACACACAAGTCTGATCGCCGAACGACATGTGTAAAAAAACAATATAAAAAATATTTATATATAAATATAAATTTTTATATGTCGGAAAAGAAAGTTGTAGTATATTGATTTTCTTTGAGATATGTGTCTCTCTTATTATTTTCATATGTTAAAAAAAACTATCATACATCAGACTTTGAGAACAATTGAAACTTTAAAATATTAATTTCTTGTCAAATAAGCTATTCGCAAACATCTCTAAGATTCGCAGTTGTAAAACAATTGTTGAAGCAATCAATTCTCAAGTTGAACGATTGTAAAATACATAACTAATATGTGTTTTAAAACACATGTATAAATAATTATATATTTTAATATAATAATTATGTATTTTTCTCTATTGTGTGTGTTAAACAATATGTTACTTCACAGACCATCAAATATTGATAAAAAATCGAAGATATTTCTTATTTATTGCTTTAAATATCAAGTTAATCGCACCTGATTTTCATTTTCACTTTGATCAGCTTTTTCGATGTTGCCTTCGTTGTCATGTTGTTGAGCATCTTCATCCTCAGCGTTCCTGACCTCCTCGGCATTCGTAGACGCAATCAAAGTTGGCTTGGTAATCAATTCGATGGGTATGTACGGCGGTCCCGCTGCCATCAATGGTAGCGGTAAAATATCCGGCCGATGAAGAGCACTCAGAGCGAAGGCGGCTCTCGGCAGGACCTGCGTCGCGCCTAAAGGCAGAATTGGTTGCCTTCGGGCGAGACGCGGGTCACCCCAAAGTTCACCCGCGACTTGAAGACTCCAGATGCCATATTCCATCTGGAATAAATTAGCGGAATATGTGTAATTATAATTCCGCTAATGCGCATTACGTTGTCAAAAAAGAGTAGTCTGGACTTGTTCAAATATTGAGGTTTGCTCGTTTTACTTGTAAGTAATAAAATTTCTATATTTCATACTGTCAATAAAAACAATTCACTAGAATATATATTCATCAATTCAGTGTGTGTAATAAAACTTGCAGCAAATAAAAAATAATATTTGCTAACACTTGCTTTTCTTTGGAATACGTTTGCATGAAAAAAAATTCCAACAATGTTTCTACGTACGTGCAAAGAACTTTATTCGATATCTGTAAAAATGAAAAGAAAGCATTTTCTGACAAAAACACTATGTTATCCTTTCAGTGATATTGTTCTTTTTTGTGTAAAAATGTTTCAAAAAGTGGAACGCGTGCTAATATAATGTTGCCTACTTTTAGATTTGAACTAAATCGAGAGCTAAGATCGAGAGCTAATTCAACAGAAAGTTCTCAATAGAAACTGAATACATAAGTTTATTAATATAAGTAAAATTCCTTATCTCGATATAATTCTTTTCTAACTTATTTTACCAATTCCAATTCTTGATATTTAGTGTCTGATATTTTTGCACAAAATTTGTTTTATCGATGTGTTGCGTATCATTAACTTTTACATAAAAAAAAATTTGAATATAAACTAAAGCACTTTGAAGTTTAACAGAGATCAAATCAACTCGAAATATTTATTGAGCTTTATTACATGTGTATGAAAGCACTGTGCAAAAAAGGAAAGAGTAGGGGAACGAGAAGAGAGATTAGTGGTGGTGCTAGAATCAATACTTACATGCAATTTTCAAGCAAGCTAAGAGTATTTGTTGTACAGATAATGATTGTTACATAAGTTTGTTTCTTATTAAATTGCGATTATTTAATTAAGTTGTTAAAAAGTGAAAGAGAAAGAGAGAGAGAGGACACATACAAAAATATATTTGAACACGAAATTGTACCCTATTGTATAGTAAAAAGATTATTGTGTTATTATGTTTTTAATGAAATATTTTTTTATTATATGTATTATGTATTTATAATATTATTTCTCCGGTAATCATCTGTAAGAGAGACTTATTTCTCTTATATGTACGTATTCAAAATATATGTAGAGAAGCGTGGCAAATACGACGAAGTGTCGAGTAATTTGATCTCAAGTTTTGTGCGTATACGCGTGCGCGCATGAGAAGACAGAAACGCATAAGATAAAATATTTTTTACGAAGTACTTAACGTAAAAATATTGACACAAAAATATTACTATATAATCCAAATTTTTTTATAAAAGTTTTTCTCTATTTTAACTTCGTTTTTAGCTCTTCCAAAAATATGCATAATCTCTAAATACGATTTAGAACATCTTTTATTACATATATAATAATCCTTTATTTTATATACATACATACATATATATATGTATGTGTGTGTGTTTGTATTCTTTATATTTATTTTTTTTATAGTAAAATTTTTTTATTTCTTTTTATTTTGCTTGATTAAAATTAGTATTATGTATTATCACATATTTTTATTATAGCTTTATCCTATATGTAGAAATAAATACATACATACAGTTTTTATTCTCGAATAAAAGAAGGCAATATCCGTCTCGTAATTTTAAATAAATAACATTGCTTACAAACTTACATAAAAAAAAAGAAATAAATATCGAAAATATTCATAATTACAAACATGTTCTGAAAAATATGCGCAAGCATTTTTATTTGCGATTGTAATAGACATCTATTCTTTACGTGTTTACAGATTTGATAAGTAAAGCCACACTTACATATTCGAAATACTGAGAAAAGATTAATTATTCTTTATTCTGTATGTTCGTTCACTCTATGTTATGAGTTACTTTGTTTAATTTTCAATAGCTTGTTATATGTCTCATTTTAAACATATATATATGTATATGTTTTTTTGTATGTAAATCGGATAACGTTATGGATAAAAGATCAATCTTTTGTACTTTTGAAACAATACAACAAACATTCTACTGATGATATAATTTTAATGTAAGTATATTTGTATATTTTTAGTGTGTTATTTATATATACTTGTAGTATATATATATTAAAGTAATATATTTTTAATTATAACTGAAAGAACGATCTGAATCATTCGAGAGACGCATAAAAAGGAAAATTTCTTTTCCGCAAAAAAGTAAAGCTTTTAAACCAATTACCACCACCGTCATATTTTGAGATCGACAATGCGCGAAAACATAAGTTCTTAAATAATAATGCAAAGTCGCAAAACTACCAGAGGAGACTCTTTCAAGAGTATCTCCCTGTAATGGCCTACCGCAACAATTCGTGCCGATCGTCATTACGCGGGAATCATCCCCCGTCAGTTGCCCCCTCTCCTTTGCCGTAAGACCGGGCCGATCTCCACCTTACCGATCGACCGGAAATTCACGCGCGTCGCGGTTTAGCGCCGCTACCCCCGCTACACTCATGACAACGACGCAACGAAGATGATGATACCGACAACGAAGACGACAAAGACAACAAAAACGACGGCGGTGGCGGCAGCGGCGACGATAATGTAGAAAAGAACGTGATGTCGTTGTGTTTCGCGAGTACCGAAGTCAAAGAGAAACGAGTATCGGATCCGCCGGATACGTGCCGCCGTAGAACGAACGAACTCGCGAGATTCCTGACCATTGGACCGACCCTCGTGCATGCATACTTTAGCATAACGTTCTCTATACAATATCCAGAAAGAGGGAAAGAGACATTGGGGATACGGGGATAGGAGGTGACGCGCGACGAGGGGAGGACTAGTCTGCTCCTCACCCTCATCGGGCTCGTTCTTTCTCGTTTGCACAAAATGCACCCTTTCACTCGCGTTACAAGCGGGGGGAAGTGGAAGGAAGCTCCCGGCAGCCGTCCTACCCCTCGCGCTGACCCCTTCTCCCTGCCCGACCCCCCTGACCCCAACGCTGCCGCGAATCGATTTGTTATTGTTTTTGTGTCTGCGGTCGTCGCGGCGGATGGAGTGAGCGGAGTTATATCGGGAGCGGGCGAGGGGCGAGTGGTGAGTGAGGTGGGGTTGCTGGTGAAGCAGTGATGCTGCTGGTACGGCTGATGCTGGCGCGGCTGGTAGTGGTGGTGGTGATGGTAGTGTGGTGGTGGTGGTGGTGGTGATGGTGGTGGTGGTCGCGCTCGAGCTTCGAAGGCTTCGGTTTTCGGGCCGGCAGAGAGGCGACCAGGGTGAATAAGCTGCTGCCGCTGCTGCTGCCGGGGGAGAGGGCGCAGGAGGAACTCGCGAGGGATTGTGAGAAGGGAAGGAGGGAGAAAAAGGGATGGATACACGGTTCCGATCAGTGGCGTAGAACCGCGTGGCGTGAGTTTTCAAAAATCCTGAAAATCTGTTATTTCTTTTTCGAAGCTTACGTGCTCGAAGATACACTCGAAAGCCTCAATCTCAAAAATGGGTGTGCAAAACTATATTGTAACAAGTGACAAGTACAATGTTCATGAGAAACGACGTGAATCTTACAAGAAATTGAAATCTAGTTTCAGAAAAAGGATTGATTACGCCTTTGGTATTGCCTTTGAAAAGAGCGAGAGGAAAACAAGAGAGCTGAGGATAGAAGCTGGTACAATGACGAAGAGGAGAAAGGGTAGGTAGAAGAGGAGTAAATCCCCGTGAGGGAAATAGTAAAAAGAGGAGAAGAGAGGGAAGAAAGTGATCGCGTGGATTAAGCTGAGAGGGGATGCTACGCGAAGACGAATGCGAGAGAAGGAGAAAATAGTGTGGATCGGATTGCATCCTTGGGTTGCATTAAGAGTAGCGAAAGAAAGATAGAAAAAGAAAGAGAGAGGATTGAAAGGGCAGAAAGGGGAAGAGAGGGGGAGGGATAAAGAGATAGAGAGAGAGAAAAGAAGCGAGTAGAAGAGCAAGGGATAGCAGAGGCAAGGGGTGCGGACACGTCGGCATCGACTTGACAGGTGACAACCGATCGGACCACTGACGTCACAGATCACTTAGCCGAGCACGCGCACGCACGCACAGACTATACGATTCGCAAGTACGTACGCGACGTGCATGAGGCTGGGAGAGCTATGCATCACACTCGCGTACACCACTGTGCACCGTTGACACACGTCGACACGTCACGTTCAGCACGTGAGAAAGAAAAAGATCGTTTCGCGGGGGATGAAATGCGAGCGAGAAAACAGGATAAAAATGAGGGCAACGTAAAATTAAGAAAAAAAAACAGAGCCAAGGCAATAAGCATGATGTGCGCCCGAAATAAAGGTAGATGATTTGTTGGACAGATAGAGGGACAATTTTTACGTGTAAAAATGCGATTTTTCTAGGTATACTCGCGGTTGATATTTACCGGGTGTTAACCACCGGCTGATAGCCCCGCGCGCGACGTCTCTCTATCTGGTTACCATTACACTCGGATGTATGAAATGCACCACGGGCATACAACCATCCCCCCACAATAGCCCTATTTATGATTGGGCAAAATTGCTTTCCATGCGCAGAATAAAATCTCGCGCGCGGGTCCAGGAAAAATCCGCGGGGCGCGCGACGAAACGACGCTCCGCTGCTTTTTCTCGCTTATACCATCGCGCTTTTACCTCATCGCGCACGCAGGTCAGAGCAATGCAGGCGAGTCGGCGTGCACGCCAGCATGTATGTGCTAAGATGACGACGTGCGACGCATCGCTGTTTTCTGTTGATTTTTCTCGCAGTCTCATATATCCAAGAGTCGCGAGGAATTAAATATGGTCTATCGTGGTCGCGTGCGCACGTGGCGCTGCGGTACCTACCGTTTGACCAATCGTGTTGAAATAGATTAAATTGTCGGACAGCAGGTGCTATCTAGCGGCGGTAGTCTTTTGATCGTACCTAGATGGCACTTGTTTTCCATCAGCTACTTGAAATCTGAAATTAGAAACGGGCGCTCTGTTCGTTCGAAAAGCGTCCGCCTAGTAACAAGAGGCATTCATCTGATTCATCTAGTATCTGTCTGGTGCATCTCTTTTTAAAGCGTTTCTTTAAAAAAGGATTATATTTCTCGATGTACATTGTAAAATAAAACTTGTTGCTCTGTATCTTCTTTCTGCGGTATTTTTGCTTTTACTTGTGTGATCGATTTTTGGTAAGCATATATAAAACTTTACGAAAAAGTAAAACTCATGTTCTCTAATCACATTTTCTTGCCAACTATATGACACTTGACTAGTGACTCGTAATGTTTGGAGTGGTTGATGTTCTTTGTATTTTATATCATGTACGAATTTTTCTCGTGCTGTACACCGATCAACCGATATCTATAAATTTGTTTGTTATTTATTCCAAGTTAAAATAATTGTTACATTACGTTACACACATCACGTTACACACACACACACACACACACACACATTCTCTTTTTACTCTCACTCTCACTTATTGATATCACAATTTAATGCTCCCAATTTTCAGTGATAAAAGTCAATGAATATGTTACAATTGCGAGTTGTGAATGTAATTAAGTTAATCGTTAACATCGATTCTAAAATATCGCAGTTTTCAATACCATATGTAGCTCGCAGAACACATCATACAAAAGTCATCCCTCGCTTAATTGTACAAGTCGAAAATTTCAGCTGCAAAATATATTCGTGGTGTGTGAAAATGTATTTTTTAAATACCAAACGTTTTAATTATTGCTATGTCAAAACAATTGGAAGAGAGCATGTGTTTTATAAAGTGTCAAATTTATTAATAAATAAAATAAAAGTGTATAAAAGTGCTAACATTTATGTTTTAAACATGTTTATACAAATATACTTAATAACATAAACAGATTCGCATATTATGTTCTAAAGATTTTGGAGTTGAGCTATGTGATATAGAGCTATATGATACAAGACATGCATGATTCTGTTTATGTTATTAAGTACAAATGCTGAGTTTACAATAATTATTATTTTAAATTGGAGTCTAAAAACTTACTACTTATGATGAGTGTTATTTCAATCTGAGTTTAAAACTTGTTTGCTTATTTGATAATTTAAAGAAATTTTATTTTATTGTATAATTAGTGAAGACCTGATACATACACACAAATAATTTATTTATATATTAGATAATGTTAAATTAATGTTTCAGTGTAAAACGAGCATATTCAGCAATGAATGTAGACACTAGTTTGCATATATTACCTAACAATCAACCTATTGTTACCTTGGATTGTGATGTTGCTTTTAAAGCTTTGACACAAGAGGAAAAATTGTATGTTCATTATTTGAGTCAAGCAGCATGGCACGGAGGATTGATAGTATTAATACAAACATCGCCAGAATCTCCATTGATATTTGCATTATTGCACAAAATTTATATTGCCGAACCTATCAATGAGTTGAAAGATGCTTCACTACGTGCTAATGTCACAGAAGATGAGTTTACTGTAAGAAATTTTATTTTGCGCACACTGTATCTCATTTATCTAAATTTTTTATCACTGAATTTATTTATTAAACAATAGTAAAAGAATCTTGCAGTTTTTTAAATGGAATTTGAGTTTGGAAATTGACTAAAAATTAAATATAATATGTACTACATTATATTAACTGTTATATTTTTTCAGGCTTTCTTAGTTTATTCTTGTGGTATATTTTCAAATTCAGGCAACTATAAATCTATGGGTGATACTAAAATTATCCCAAATCTCTCTAAAACTACATTTGAGACAATAGTGAAAGCTTCGAAAGCTTACAACAATAATTCAGCAGAAATACAAGATATATTGGATAAAATATCCCATACTCTATATTCTTTGGACGATAATGAAAAAACATTGGGATTTAGAAATAAAGGTGTCACAACTTATTTTTCTGCAAATTGTACTAAAGAAGATGGAGATAAAGTTAACGTATTCATGGAACACAAAGGATTAGAATCCTATAATGCTAGATGTTTTAAGACAACTGTTAATGATCCTGCATTAAGCGATGGTAAAGTCAATGTGTACGAAATCAGATTGGCATCCGTGGAGACTTCGGATGATCCTAGAATAACGCTACCTGAAGAAACATTTCAGAATGCCAAGTTTAAGATTACACGAGGCGATTACAGCAAACTTCTGATGGAAGTTGTAGAAAACCTTGCAAAAGCTAAAGAACATGCATCTAACCAGATTGAAAAAGATATGCTGACTAAATACATCGATCATTTCAGAACGGGATCATTGGAAGATCACAAAGATGGTTCACGTCTGTGGATCAAGGATAAAGGACCGGCTATCGAGACTTACATTGGGTTTATTGAAACATATAGAGACCCAGCGGGACAACGTGGAGAGTTCGAGGGTTTTGTAGCAATGGTGAATAGAATAATGTCCGAAAAATTTGCAACATTAGTCAACAGAGCTGAAGAATTTATTCCTAAACTACCGTGGAGCAAGGATTTTGAAAAGGATACATTTTTGAGACCGGACTTTACTTCTTTGGATGTTGTAACATTCGCGGGTTCTGGTATACCGTCGGGAATAAATATCCCGAATTATGATGAAATCAGGCAAGCTGAGGGTTTTAAAAATGTGTCTTTAGGGAACGTTATACCCGCGCATATGAAAGATGTTCGTGGGATCGCGTTTCTGTCTGAAGCTGATCAAGAATTGATGCAGAAATATAGAACAATCAGCTTTGAGGTACAAGTAGGTTTGCACGAACTTCTAGGTCATGGAACCGGTAAATTATTAAAACAGACAGGTCCAAATACTTACAATTTTGATCGTGAAAACATGAAAAATCCTCTAACTGGCGGTAAAATAGATAAGTTCTTCTTGAAAGGCGAAACTTACGACTCTAAGTTCGGCGCAATGGGATCCTCATACGAGGAATGCAGGGCAGAGGCGGTTGGTCTTTATTTGAGCTTGGAAAACGAAGTGTTGCGTATATTTGGCCACGAAGGACAGGTAGCAAGCGACATAACATATGTAAACTGGTTATCTCTATTGTGGACTGGTTTTGCAAAAGCTTTTGAGATGTATCAACCATCTACTGGAACATGGTCGCAAGCTCATTCTCAAGCCCGCTATGTTTTGCTTAGGGTGTGTTTGGAAGCAGGTGAGAATTTTGTGAACGTCGTTGAAACTGAGGAAGGAACGAATCTTCGGTTAACCGTCGATCGCAGCAAACTCGCCACCGTCGGTAAAAAGGCTATTGGTGATTTCCTCTTAAAGTTGCAAGTTTACAAGAGCATGGGAGACGTGGAGTCGGCTAAGAAAATGTACGACAGATACAGTGAAGTACCTAATGACGGACCGTATCCATGGGCTCGCTGGAGAAACATAATCCTAGCTCGCAAAGAACCGAGAAAGATATTTGTTCAATCAAATACATTTATTGAAGGTTTGTAATAAAAGCAAAATGTCTTATATTGGATTCTTTGTTAAACTATTTGAATATAAGAGTGTAAGAGAGAAAGAGAGAGAGGAAGAAAGATCTTATATTAGTTTTCATACATCAAATTTTTCTATGTATTTCAGGTTCTGATCCTAATAATGTAGTATTGAAAAATTACGAACCAACATTTACGGGACTCATTCAATCGTGGATAGACAGATTCCCGAGTTCAAACACATCTCAAACGCTAATAGAGCTTTGGCACAAGGATAAACATCATTTTATCACTAACTAATCAATACGAATTCTTCTGTCAGGTTCTGATTATTAATAATGTTATAAATTCCAAGAAGAGTAACATATGAAAAAAAATTACGATTTTTCTTTATATGTTATTTTTTATATTACACGATAAATGTAAGATTTTCTCTTTTTTCAATTTTTATAATTTGCACTGTGCAATAGCATAACACTTACGGTGGTGGTTTTGATCTTATATTTACTCATATTACTTATATTGTTACCTTCAAAAAATATAAAAGGACCTGTTAGAACGACTGAGAGTCGACCCTTAAAGGTAGACTCTCTACGCCAATTTTAACTTTAGTTTGATTATATATATAGTTGCGTTATTTGGTAACGCAATGTTTAGTTCCACTTCAGTTGATAACTCGACTGAAAGACCTGGTTCTTAAAAGCCCAAAGAAAAACTCAAATTAAAACTTTCAAGAACCGTAATTTTGTACTAAGATCACTGGATTAATAAGCTAGTATATATTATAATTTCTAAAAATAATTTATATTTTGATCTAACACATAATTTTATTGCGCTAAATATTTTGTCTGATTTCAAATTTTATTCTTGTGCAAGTTGTTTATATTTAAATCATCAAATATTACTTTTATAAAAGTAATAACTAAGAACAAAAAATAAGGCTATTAAGAAGTAATTTGTACGTTTATAGGTTCTTTTATATTCAGATTATACTTGGATTATATATATTTAGCATAAAATGTGTAGGGTAGCTATTATGTAATTTTTTGGAATCTTTCTAATCGGAATAATTTTGATTTGTGTTGGTTTTGTCTTTTGTTTTGAAAAAATAAGAAAAAAGCAAAATGATAAAATCGAATTATTCCGAATGAAATCGATTCCGATAAGTTATATAGCTATCCGGAAAAATAAGACAATGTATTTAAAATTTAACGAATGTGAGTTTATATAAAATATACAGAGATGATTGTTTATTATAATAATACATGTATTTTATATATATATATGTACATATAAAAGGTTGAAATATTTATAAATGTGATTGCATTGATTTTTTCTTTATCATTTTTAATTTGTTTATAAATTGTTTCAGTTTCAGATTTGCAATAACAGATTTATTTCTATTTTAATCTTTTCTGTTTAATTAATTTGTGTATTTTTTATTAATTTTTTTGTATGCGTGTGTGTGTGTGTGTGTATTTTCAAACGTTATATATATATATTCATTTTATATATACATATATATGTATATATATATGGTATATATATACAATTGTTCTTACACCACATGTGCACACACAAAACTTTCTATAGGGATAAAGAATAATTGTTAGGAAAAGTTCCCAGAAAATGCATTTGCAATGATTTGCCTAGGTTCAGTCTAGTGAATATCGATACCGAATTGAATATCTCGAGAGTTTTGGCGGCAAGAAGTTAGTAAAACAGGTTAGGTTAGGTTAGAAGTGGTTGTGGCAGTGTGGAAGCAAGTGTTTCAGATTTGTGATTTTTTTTATATCAAATAAGATGGAAGAAAAACAATCTTTATCCAAGTTATTTCAGGATTTAGGTTGTAAAGTCAAAAGTGACGTCATTCTTGATAAATGTGAGAATTTTTTTATTTAAGTACTTTAAATGATTAAAAACTTCTCTCAAAACGGTGCTTCCGTTTAATCTCTTTACTTATATCTTTACTTTCAAAAAATATATAAAAAATCTGTCAAAAAGTGTAGATATCTTGTATTATAAAGATCATTTTATTTTTTTTAAACAGATATTTATAGAAATGTAAAACTATTTGAAATGAATTCTTATATAACCTTACTTTTAAAACTAAAGGACAATAAGAATATGAAAAGTTCAACATGTAATTTATCAGATTGCATTATAATAATACTTAAATATGTGATGCACACAGGTTTGGGACTTTGTGATTCTTACAATGTAGATGTGGAAAAGTTTACGGAAATATGGCTTACTTTTTGCATCAACAATAATGATGATATTGATCCTACTCTTGAAGGTCTTATTAAAATGGAAAATATAGTATTAAAAACCAAGTCACATGATATATCTAAAGAGAACAATACAAATCAAGAACAAACTACAGTAGATAAAGAATTTATTGAAAGTGCAACTTTCCTGTATCCTTTAATATTTTAGTTTTGGAATTTTTTTTGAGAGTTAAACATTACTAATATAAAATTTTCAATAAATATATATATAATTCCTTACATATAAATATTATAGTGACAGTGATGATATACTTAGCAAATATGGCTGTACTGATCATTTATCACCAAAGGTGAGTTTATATGTTTTTATTCTTTATAGTAAATTTGATATAGAGTAAATATAAAATTATATGTTAAATAATACTGTTAAATTATTATCTCATAAGTTTTATTTAAAACAAGTAATATGTATATACATACATATATATATAATTATTTTAGTAATATGCAATTTATTACATTACAAAAAATTGTTCTCTTGAAGACTGCTTTTACTTTTAGTTTTACTTTTTATTAAAATATCTATAACTTCGCAATTTTTACTCTTTTAAATATATTGGAAAATATCTGAAAGTAAATTTACTTGATCTATAAAACATGTGCATATGTATATACATATATTTGTGTAGAAAAAAGAGGAAATAGTTTTTTATCCTTTATTCAAATTGTTGAATGTGTGTGTGCAAAAAAGCAGTGTTACCAAAACGATATAATGTTCTCTATTTTATAGCCCATGTGTTGTAGCAATGCTGTTTCCTTGGTAAAAAGAATTGGAAAAATTCTTCCAAAAATATAAAAAAAAAAATGGCATGTTCTGATAGATACTTGAGTGTGAGAGTACACAACCATGTTGATTATTTGTCATTTATGTCATTCTGGCAACACTGTCTCGCATTCTTGTCAGGTCCTAAGGTTTACAATGTGTTCCTTGTTCACATCTATGGCACATTCGTTTTGCGATAACGCGGCTATATTTTTCTCGTACATCTGCGAATTGTTGTGATATCGTATCGTATAAGTTTGTCCGATCTACAGAGAAGCGAGAGATTTTTCGAAACACACATCGCGCATTCCGTTCACCGACAGGTGATCTTCTCATTCCTTGGGGGCTTGAAGGAGAGAGAGTGAAAGAGAAAAAGAGGGAAGAGGAGGGAGAAGGCATAGAAGAAGAGAAGCATCGTTGCAGGATCTCTCGTTTTGAGACACCGTAATTCCCGCCACAAAAATCATCCAGGTAGATTACCTCCACCGCGCCACCCTGTTCTTTCTTCAACAAAGGATATTCTGCTGAAGTAGGAGGGGAGAGGACGACCTGTTCCTATTGGTGGAACGAGGACGAAGCGTACTGTTCCAGCAGCAATGGAGAGGGTCCTCTTCTTCTCTCTCCCCTCTTTCTTCTCTTCGGAAACCGAGCAGATTTCTTTCTCGAAGGGCACGATTTCAGTTTTCAAGGACTCGCCCGGTGCGTCGCTTTCGGTTCCTCGCTCTCGTTTGTGCATTCACGTACGCTTACTCGATGCGAACAAAGTTCGGCGCGCTGTCTCACGGTCTCGCTCGTTGTTTCGCGATCCGCTGACACTCGCTTCGGATAGATTTTCTTTCGCAGATATATCGATATCGTTTTCAGTGAGAGATGCACAGCCTCGGTATCTCGATGGCGTCATCGACGCGACGCCACCATCGCAGCGTCTGACAGTGCGAGTGAGCGTCTTTGCGTTAGAGTAGTCGGCCTGTTGAGCGAGTGATATATCTTTCGGGAAATTACGTGCTGTTTTATTCCAAAAGCGAGTTGATCGATTTTGCGATCGCGCGGGTCGCACGGGACTCGGTCTCGTCGGTGAGCACATTCCCGGCCGGTGTCGATGGAAAAGTCGACGTGCGGCCACGGTTACGTGATACGAAGAGCGCGGATAGAAGCGCTAATGTCGGCAGCCATGATGGCTTTCGGCGCGAGTGAAGCTTACCGAATAGGAATAAATCCCGATGATAGAAAAGGCCGTTTCTATCGTGATGTCTATCGACCGCGTTCGGGCGTTCTTTCTCATCAAGGAATTTTACATCACGGATCGTAAAAGTGAAATTGGCGAGTCGTCAATTCCAAAGCGATTAACCTCGCTTTTCCTGTGATCGCGCGAATACACGCGGGCGCATGCGCACTCGTACGAAAAAAAAGGAGAGGGAGAAGAGAACGCGGACACGAGTGCGTCGACCGTTGCTTCGACGAATCCTGTTGATCGTGCCGTTCGTTGCGACAACCTGTTGCGCCGATGGCTACGACAAGGCATGCGCCCGACGCAGTAATCTGTGATACTTTTGTTTCAACCAATATTGTGAGATCAATTTGACTGACTTCGGAAAAATTGTAGGAACAATTGTATATAAGTTTTTAGCACATGAGGAAGAAGAAATTGATACGGGGAGTAATTTAATAATTTGATTTTTGCACTACTAAAGATTACAAATTAGTGGAAAAATTTAATAACATGTTTATTCAGTTTAACGTTTCATTGTATTAAGAGAAATTTTTTTCTTATTGCTTTCTCAAAAAAAACCTTGAAATTTTTTATATTATGAAAATTTATATACTGTGTGTGTAAGTATTTTTACTATTTTTATAATAGTGTATATAAGAACAAAAGTGAAGCGAGACTTGACTGGAAATTGATTGCTTCAATCGACACAGAGTGAAAAGAGATAAATTTTTCAGCAAGCCTTTCACTGATGATGTAGGACTTTCTGTGTGTTTACCATGGCGTTTGTAAGCTTTCTCTTCAATCGCTTGTTGAGAATTGTCCGGAGAATTGTCTGTACGTGCTCTTGCCTGCTGATAAATAACGCGACTAACTCGCGTCTCGCAAAGCGAGACGATATCGCGTTTGACCAGCGAATTCCTCGTGCGCGTTCGTCGGTGTCTCTCCATCAATTAAGCACAATTGAACAACAACTGTTCCAATCTCTTCCCTCGTCCGCACGGCTTTCGGTTCGTCGCGCATTTCTTTCATCTCTGTCCTTTGTGCTGTGGCCACGTGACTTGCTCGAGATAGATCAATATTGTTCGTGAATGTCTGAGCGAACGGTCGATCGGGACAATCATCAGCTCGTTCTCTAGTAGCGCGAGTATAACTGATCTCGAAATGAGATTTTTCCCGTTAGGAACAATGGATCGCGAGATCTATGGACATAGGGAGAGTATTGTAGGGCGGAAGAGGAAGAAATGAAATATTGTATAGCCGACGCTAGAACGATTGAGACACTTGTAAGTAACTTAATGCAAGTTTATTTTCAATAGTTTAATTTATTCTATGTGTACGTTTATAAGTCGAGTATTTTTTGAAACTTTCTTTAACATGCAAACAGAAAAGTCTCAGTTGGAAAATGTACACTAGTACATGTAGTATATTTGTATTATTTAACTCTTTTTAATTTAATTTTATGTATGTATATAAAAATTTTTGTAATTAAACGGAATCTCAACCGTTCTAGCATCAACAAAACACTCGGAAAGACTACTCATAAAACTTGTTTCACAAAATTATGTATTTTTCTCGAAAGTATTCAAGTATCTCAACAGAGCATTTTCACGTTATACATATATTTTGATACATCTGAATGTCAGAACTGATAGAAGGTAATGTTGTATATCAATGTTGGAAGTACAGGCACGCACACATACAGGAATGTACGCATACACACACGCACAAATTCTCCAATCAAACATATTTGAGGATTGAGGCAAGTAGAAACCGGTTGTTCAGAACAGAAAAAAAAAAAAGGACAAAAGACCTTCACTCAAGTTATTATCGGACGTTTTTGATATTTTATTTAAACTGTTCTTGTAACAGAACTACAAAGATATTTCGGCTATCGCATAAATAAATCTTCACGGTTTGTCACTTATCCGATAAGAGGAAGAAGAAGAAAAAAGATAAGAGTCCGAGAAAAAGCATATCACGTGTGAAAAAGAAGTTTCCTTCTAACGTAATGCGCGCGTTACTGGATATGCGCTGAAAACATTCCGAGGATTCAATCATGACTAGCGACCGAAACGAAATAAGATCGGATTCCAAACACAAAACCACAAACGTCTTTGAACTTCGATTGAAATAATACGCGATAAAATACGAACGTTAAAACGAATAGATTAATTGGAGTTGACCTTCCGTAGTCATTCGTCAACAATAGCGACTGTCAACACTGACTGTTTTCCTCTTTGTATAGTCGCATGCGTATAATAACGTAAATTTAGCAAAGTTATGTATTTTCAAGAGAGAACAACCACCACAGAAGGGAAGAGAAGAGAAACCAAGCAGAACAATACTTTCCGAATTTGCCGAATGAGTGGCGGTCTAGTGCACGGACAATATAAAGTTGTGACTAGATCCACACTCATTAAGCACGTTCGAATATAGCAACACGTAGAATGATCGACGAGATTTGATAAAGCAATTCATGCACGTTTGACAAGCATGTTCTTTTATTCGACAACAATGCGTGTCTTCACATTTTGCGATTTTATGTCAGATCAGTTTTGAAAAGAAAACCTACTTTATATATAAGTTTAGAAATTCTGAAATAATCACCCGATGAACACTCGAAGCGGCAATTTCTAGACGGAGGAAAAAGTAATTCCATAAACGAGTATGAATGTGGTGCACGTTCATATTAAATCGTGACTAGATACATACTCGTTTACGGCAATCTGTCTTTATGTCGGAAGCACTTCGAATATGTGTAATTGAAATATTATATATCTACTTTTATTTATTGACAATATTGCGTTATATAAGGTATATGCGTGTAATATATATTTGTGAATATAGGCTAAGCAAAATTAAAACTGATTTATTGTATGCGTTCCAATATCGGTAATTATTACTGTATTTATCTTATAGCATTGACTGTTCTACGAATATATGTTCATCTGTGATGAAAAAAATTAGTAATGCGTCTATTTCCCTCTTTTTTTCGTTATAGCGTGCACGAGAAACTTCAGAGATAGAAACTGAACCAGATACTCGGACCAATAAGGAAAAATTTTCCAACTCCCCGTCAGTCGAGAATTTGTAAGCAAATGTTTTTACGTAGACTTGATCTTATTACATGGTTTTACATTTCAAAAAGAATTGTATCTATAATTAAAAAATTGTAAGAAATAAATTACACATTCATGTACATAAGTATTAAGAATACTTGCACATTTGTATATCAATACAGACATAAATCTCGATAAAATCTTTTTTTTTGTTCTTTGGCAAATTTTTACATGTTTGTGTAAACAAATGGTTTTGCAAAATGAGTATGATATTACATGTTTAGAAATCCACAAATTCACCGCACTATAACAAACACGGGGAAGGTTCTAATCTCTCTCGGTCAAGCTGTCGCGTCTTGGAAGCGAGCAGAGGATTATAATGTCGAAGTTACAAAATCCAATTTTGCACATGTTCCCAACGACGCTAGATATATGTACGAAATTCTATCTAAGCAAGGACGCTTGCTTACATTCGTATGCCATGGTATGGGTACCAAGTTACTCAAATTATGGTCAAAGAACAGTAATGCCACCGAGTTACGTTACGTGAGAAATGTGCGTACCGTGTCTCAGACGAACTTCCGTACAGTCGGTCGCATCATTACCAAGAAGGAATCGACGAACATGGTGTTGCTAGAGGGATGCACAAGACGGAACGGTGCTTCGGCGGCCGATACGATTGAGCTCGATTTCCGCAATCTGAAACAGTACTCGGTGTTCTCCGGTCAGATTGTCGCAGTCGAGGCTACTAATCCAGTGGGTGACACGTTATATGTAAAGGAGATTTTCGCAAAGGGATATGCACCGTTTGCACTCACACCTACAATTCAATCGAGAATCAACATCTTCGTTGCAGCAGGTCCGTTTACTGCATCCAACAATATGGATTATGCACCTTTGTGGACTTTGATGGAGAAAGTTGCAGCGGATGAACCGCATGTTTTGATACTCATCGGACCTTTTCTTGAATATACTCACCCCGAAATACAGGGTAATCTCGTTAAAGATACGTATCAAGAAGCTTTCGAAAAGATACTCATTAGAATAATGGAGACTGTAAGGTAATATACAAGTGTTTTTTATTGATATATACATATATATACGAACTTGAAATACGGTTATATATTATCGATTAATATGAAATGATAGATTGTTAATATTACAGAAACAGCACATATGTCGTGATAGTAGCTTCTAATCGCGACGCACATCACGAGCCTGTATTTCCAACTCCTTCCTACTCAGTCTTTAATCGAAAGTTGTTACAAAATTATCAAAACTTGAAACTCATGTCAGATCCTTGTATATTGGATGTCGCAGATTTAAAGATTGGCGTTACGTCAGTCGATGTCATTAAACACATCAGCAAGGAAGAAGTATCGTAAGTATTTATCATAAGTACTATATGTAAAGACATTAATTGTTCTTTTCATATATTTTTAAGAAATAATTTTCTTCTACATTACTAAATAAAATATACATGTATATACTTTTAGAAATATATCGGGTATGGATAGGCTTAGTCGTCTGGCTGATCACGTGCTTGCGCAAAATTGTTTCTATCCTGTATATCCTCCGTCCGAAGATCTAAACGTTGACACGGAATTGTGGGAGTCGTATACGTTTTTCGATCAACAGCCACACTTGTTAATTTTACCATCTGACATGCGATGTTATTGCAAAATAATTAATGAATGCGTGACATTAAATCCAGAGCGCATGCACAAACATACTTATGCCAGACTGAGCGTAAAACCGTCTCTCAATGGTATTTGGAGTTCTGATAATATCACATGCGAGATCGCCAAAGTCTGATTGTTTTCTCAAGTACATACACTCAAAAACAATGATACATCGAACGAATATTTGTTCTTAATTGAAAAGTTATTTACGTTATGTTACGATTTAAAAAGCACGAATTGGTTCCTTCAAAAATTTTGAAAGAGTAAATGTTTAAAATTAAGTTTTTTTTGATAAAACCTTAACGTGCTTTGAACTCTTGTTAAAGTAACAGTTCTAGAGAAATAGGACAAAAAAATCCTTAAATTGTTAAGTAAAATGTTCAATATTACATGTGATGGTGTGTACAAGAGAAACTATATATACACGCGTGTATGTACATATATAAAGTATATTTTGTAAATGATATTGCTGCTATAATAAAATCTGCTTTTTGAAGTTTTCAAATTTTGTTCTTTTTAATGTTATTTTTGCGCAGAAAGTTTTGTCAATAAAACGATTTTCTAGTTTTTTATATTATAAGTTTAAAACTAAGATTTTTATATCCACTGTAAGAAGATTCGTATAAAATGCTTTCGATTTTGACGTGCATAGGGTATATAACTTGCGTTTTGACGTCGTAAACGTACGATGGCGCCACGCGCACGCTGCTGCTGCTGCTTCTGACAAGTTTCAGAGTTTTCTATCGCTGGTGGACGAGCCTAAAATCAGCCATTTTATCATAACATTTTTATCGTATTACGAGTGGTCGCAGTATACGCAATATGGAAAAATCGTGATTGAGCTGGTGAACTTGCCAAAGGTAAGTGAAACGTAGTCGGTGACAAACTCTTGCTATCACGTCTCGAATCGCGAATTGGAGACTGTCGGTGCGCGAGACAGCCAATATCTACAATTTTGCCAGATCCTCGACTGCCATCTTCGTTGTAGACTCGTTTATACTCCGTATATATTCGGCCTCGTTATTTTTTTAAATCACCGTCCGTTTAATTCTTTTCTTGTATTCTTTCAGCCAAGAATACTCGTAAGCACGTGTGTGTATCGAATAATTTTTATATCTTTCCTTTCGATCACGTGCTACGGCTCAATTTGTTCACAGTTATTAAACCACGCGAATGAATTTTTAGAGATCGCGATAAAACACTGTCAAAAATATAATTTTTAACGTTTCTCGTCGCATGGTGTTGTTTCTGAAATTGCGGACTTAATAACGTCTTGTTTCGCCGACTGAATGGAAACGAAATTTCCATAGTAACAGTGCATTACGAAACAATTACGTGGGCGTTACATGTGCGAATAATGCATTGGCTGCGCTAGTATATATCAGCTGGTACGCTCATCATATAACCTCGTATTGTCACGTTGCGATTCGAATGCTGACCGATCTTGACATCCAAATATCGACTGAGATATAGCCTCTCTTCATTACCGACAACTTGCTACAATAAGCAAAAAACAAAATATATAATGCATACAAGTATAATTTTGACATGCCTTGTACTTTACAAAGATATTGTGAGAAACAATAATTCTTGTTGTTTTTTATATATTTTCTACAGTTTTCTTTACATCTTAATTTCTTAAAATGTTTCATATCGTCGCAGTTATTCGTACAAATAATAAAAAATGGTAGAAATACTCCCTTTTTTTTAAATTAAATTTTTAAAATTTAAATTTTATTGAAGTTTTAATTAAATTTAAAGTAAATTTTAGCGTTGTGTGCGCATTGTTTGATTTTAAATTTACTTATTTAGAAAGAGATTTTATTGATCTCTTTCTCTCTCTCTCTCTCTCTCTCTCTCTATATATATATATATATATATATATATATATATGTATTTCTCTTCTTCTTTTCCTCTTCTCTGTCTTTATATATCATACATTTACATATAACTTTTTTTAAGTGTAACATCAAACGCGATCATATAAATGACACGCGAGAGTAATAATAAAGATGGTTCTCGTTGCTCGCGTTCTGTTCAGCAGCTAAAACTCAACCAGCAGAAAATTGTATCGATTTTTTTTTAGTTCACGGCTCCAGACACGCAGACACGTGAGCGTCATCATATGTCGAGAATGCGAGAAAGCGAGAGTGCTATATCGATCCGCTTCGCGCGAAGTCTACCTACCTCAACCCCCAACATGAACAGCGGCCACTGGCAGCGACTTTCCTTATTTTCTTTTTTCGTCGCTAAATTTTCGAAAACAAGTCTTTTTTATACTTTAACATTATCTCGCACGCGACACTGAAAACTTTTTCTAAGGTTTTACAATACCTTGACCTTAGAATACATTTCTCTCATATGAACTGCTACATTTTTTATCTTCTTTATCTGTTAGTTTCACTATATTACTCAACATTTAACTTTTTTAAAATTTAAAAACTAGAGAATTTTTTGTACGAATTAGATTCCTTTCTCAAATTTTGTATAAACAAAAATATTATATTTCTACAAAAAATGAATACAAAAACAATATGTAAACATGTATATTCTCTCGTATTAACGTCAGTGAATAGAAACATTTAACGATAATTGCTGAGAAGTTATTTTGGGATCATATTGAAAGTAAAACCACACATGTAACTTATTCTTGGCTATTTGATATCATGACCGTCAAACTACTGTCATACTTTTCTGCTCTAGTTAAAATGTGAATGAGAAAGTTTCTCAACACAACAACGTTGTATCGTATTGTCAGTAACCGTGTCGAAGTCCGTTATGTCTACGCCGGTGGGCTGTTTTGGACGGGCGACGCAACGGCTGTGCGCAAAAAGTGGCGGCAGTCAAGTTCAAGGCCACCGCCGTCTCCATCTCCTCTCTACCATCTTCTCGCACCCACTTCTGTCGCGTCTGACGTTGCCCCCGCCACCACCCACTCACCTATCATCGTGATATTGCACACACATTCGCATCTAACGCCCAGTAGCGTATCAAGCAAGGGTCGCTGTACTCTCTCTTTCTCTTCTCTTTCTCTCTTTTTTCTCTCTCTCCCCTCCCTCTTTTCTCCCTCTCTCTCTCGTAGAATCGAGCGAACATCGGTCGGATCTTCAAACGACGCGGCGCGTCGATGCGGAGACGCGAGATAGATGATGGGAGTGTTTCGCTCGATCGATCTACCCACCGAGAGAAAATTAAATTCATCCGTTCATAGGCGAATGCTAAAAATATAGGTCCGTCTAAGAAACTGCATGTAACAAATTTCGCGATTGCGTTGAAAGATGATAAGAGAAAAGAACTCATAAACAAAATGTATCTACAAAAACGTTCCTCTTGTGAATGGTGTCTATTCCAGACACCACATTTTAAATTAAGTACACATAAAGTAATAAAAACAAATTGCAAATTGATTAATTACTTGCGCGCATAATATCGTTTACATAATTATTACTAGATATCGCAGAATCTTATTTAATAAAAATTATTTTATGTATGTCAGTCACCCCATTGTTCTCGGAAGATGTGAAATTTAGTTTTACAAAAAGAATATAAATTGATGTGCTTATATAGATATAAAAAGTCACATATCTTTTTCTCTCTTTTTCTCTTTCTTTCTCTTTCTCAAGTTGGCTTGATAAAGCTCGAGGCTCGTTGTATCCAGACGATATGAGAGCTGTGATGTTAATGACCGATTGTCAATGACCATGATTTTACCTAAAATGACGTGACGTTCGCTTAAAACGCTAACAAGAGTGTTTTAAAATCGAGACAGTCGCTTTGCTTTATCAGCGATAAACGCGATAAAGCGGAGATACAGCATTGCCTAATACAGTGCAACTGCACGACTGATGTTACCTCAGATTAAATGAGAAAATTAATATAATACTTTATAGTTAATTTACATACACATGAACACTGTAATATTAAACATGTGTGTCATAATTAAAAATTTAATTGTATTTTACTACAATACAATTATGACACCTCTTTGCAGCTGCGACGGAGCGATAGAACTTGATATAAATAAGAACTTTTATAAAAAGGAAGCCTGTGAAATCGGGTCTGATCTCTCACGTCGCGTCGATGTATTACATTCCGTTTACATAAGTCACAGGTCGCAAACGCGAAATCGACTACTCGCATCGGTCAATCGATCGATATGATTGGTCGGTCTTGTACAGACATTGCGACCTGCATTTTCGATCTGCGACTTATCGGGCTTTAAACGCAGCTACGCGCGGGAGGGTTCATCTTGCGTCGTCTCGTTTACGCGTTGCGTTGCGTTGCGTTGCGTTGCGTTGCGTCGCGTTGCGCCGCGCCGCGAGGATTCACTTAACGCGTCTATGTTTTCGCCTTCGGTTCGGTTCAGTCGCGTACGGCGCGCGTTGCCGTGAACATGTTTTCGTGTTCGTCGGCGTGGGACTATACAGTAACAGACATCGGTCAATTTGTATAACGAGGGCAGCCGCGCTCGCTCGTTCCGCGCCGTAAGATAAGTCTGATCGCCGATTGGACAGACAAGTGCACAAAGTGTGCCGAATGTTGTCGCGGTTACGTTAGTTCTAATTGTGAAAGAAGAGAAGATCGTTGTATGCGCGAGGGAACGAAGACGTGCATTTTTCGGCGTGAGACGAGGACGAGGCCATGGACGCGTGGATGTACGATGTGGTAAGTGCCTGTACGGCACTCCCTCTCTTTCTTGCTCTTTTCTTCCTGGTACATACGTTGCGTCTGTCCGTCTGATTTGTCTCTTCTTCCCCTTTGTGCGCGATCTCGTGGCTTTGTTTATGAGATGCGCGCGCTGCGCTGCACCGCTTCTCAAATTTCTTCAAAATTCGATCTTTCAATAAAACAAGGAAGACTCATGATTTTGTAATTATTCGCGATAATTTACAGTGCCGAATCGATGTTTTTTTTTATTCAAACAAAAGCCTTACGAAAGTGATATAATATAACTGTCATTGCGATAAATCGCGTGTAATTTCGATGATCTTAATGTCTCGCAATTTCTCGCACATGCCCGACTTGTATTCGCTTCACGCAACTCCACTTGTCAAGACAAAAAGTGTGATGTTCAGGTCACGTAAATCGATATTGATACATAGTAAGAATTACAGGTAACACAATACGTTTTTCATGCACTGATATTTTAAGTAGTTAAATATATTGCTTACATTGAACAAGTCTCATAACAAGTCAATTGTTATGTTACACAATCGCGCCTGGTTATTAGATAATTTATTCCGCAAAGTGATTTTAGCTCACTTTGTCAGAGTTCCCTAGGAAATCTTCCGATATCGAAGACTTATGTCTATAACTTTGTCATGTGTTTTAAAAATAAGATGATAAAGGTAAATTTTTACCAACTATATGTGTATGTACACATCTCGCAAGATCTAAAATATGTCCACGTTCGTAGATCAGAGTAATTTTGTGTAATCAGAGAAGTTTTGCGATGCAAACAGCAGCTCCAAAAACACCGGAGAAAAAATTGTTTGTTATGATTGGACTCGCACAGAGTATAGTGTTGTACTTCGGATAAGAAGATTTTTGTCTTTTCTACTTCTTTGTTCGCAAGCCGTTGTATCGTCGGCATTTTAGAATTAATATAAATATAATTTAATTAAATGTTGATATATTTAATAATCAGCAAATGAAAATCAAATGAGAGATCAAACGAAAGTTGGTTGAAAAAGTGTAGCAAAAAAGTTGCGTAAGTGTAGTCCATATTTTTTTGCGATTATCGGTACAAATACACTATAAAAAAAGAATATTTGGAGTGACATATCATTCTTTTCTGACGGTATAAGACAACAGGAAAAGAATGTTCAATGTTATTCGGATCAATTGCAAAGCGAGTACGCCGAGATTTATGATTATTAACGATGTGTTTATTTTGTTTTCCGTTACGCTTTATTTTACTCTTATCACATATGGATGTATATATTTTGCAGAGAAAAAATAAAACTTAAATTTTTTAAATTTATTATTTTCTCAATTTTGCTCATACTTTTGATCACACAAGTTTTTTTTTAAATGAGTATTTGAAATAAGATTAAAAATTACCAACAAAGCGTCAAAATATTTATAAATTTCCGAGTAATCAGTAAAAGGAAAAAAAACTTGACACTTGAATAGTTTTTTCCGATTATTAGAATATCTGCATTTCAGAAAGAAAAAAGTTATTACCATCGAAAGTTTTTATCGCTAACATTTTTCTTGCATTTGGAAGAAAGACTTATTTTTCTTTTCAACAAAATGCGTGTAGGTTTTATATGCGAAAGAGAATTATTAAATAGAAAGACTATATATTTAATAGAGAGCCAATTGATGTGCACACATGCGGAAAAATATGCAAGATTATGAGTATATCTTACGTTTTTGAAGCGTCTTTTTACACGAGTCTCTTTAGAAGAGAATCCTCCGCGCGCGCAGATAATCTCGTGTATAATCTGTCGTGAATGTGCGCAATTATTTTTTTCTCAAGTGCACACTATATATATATATATAGCTACTATAAAACGTTTCTTATGTCTTATGTGCACTTGCGCGCATTCACGCACGCATTTACCACGGCGATCCTTACGCAATTTCGTGTGAGACATCACAAAGATCAAAACAGAATGTCGACTCTTATCGTCGACATTCTTTTAGTGTTCTGATATATATTACGTACGAAACTAGCTTGTAATGTCGAGACATGTATTTGATTAGCGTCGGTTTTATTATTTTCAGCAACATAACGATCCTTTAAAAATGGATATTATTTGTCTCGTCACGCCAATCTCTTTCTTGCGAACTAAATTGAAAGAGGGTTTGATAAGTAATTTATGCAGACACTCGTATATATTTGCAATATGATTATGTAATTCGTACATTGGTGACGACTACTTCATATAAAAAATGAATTTTTTTCTCTTTGGATTTATATATATTCATATAAATCCAAAGATGAATTAATGCCTTAAAAACGGGTTAACGGAGTTTCTTGAATAGCAAGAAAGTGTAACAAAATTAAAATAGTCTGTTTTCATTCTTTCGATTGGATGCATATTCTTTTATTTTTAAATAACGATACTTATTTTTAAATAGCATGTAAATTATGCGTTACTTGGGATAGAAATAACATCGTTGAATTGGAGCAGATCGCAATATAGGATAGGAAAAAATATTCATCGCAAATTGCGTCAGCAGATATTTTCGGATTTTCGAGTTTTTATCCCGCTTCATGAATCGATGTGTAAAAATTCTTCTAATAAAAAATTGACGAACTACTCGTTATATATGTCTTGAAATCCTGCGCCACTTTTGCACGAATCAAAGAAAATGTTCGATAAAAAAATATATGTGCATTTATATTGCCATTTTATATTGACAACTTTACATGCAACGCATATAATTTCTTAGAGTGTTGCAAAATCATTTGCGATTTACTCGCGCGAAATGTTAGGAACAATCAGAAATATGATTAAATTAAGATTAACTATAAGTTGTTACATCACGGTTAACTGATGAGTGTTGACAAAGTATACTTAGATATAAGTATATAGGAAAGAAATATTAGATTTATTTTTATTCTCTATATATATAAATATTTTGTTACAAATAGAATTCTCTTCTGTTCTTTTAAAATAGAGCTTAAACAAATGTTTTTTTTTATTAAAAAAAAGTGTATCAAAATAAACATAACTATTTTTATTTGTAAAAAATACTTTTCCAAGTTTTCATAAACATATAGTGCGATATGCAATTATAAAAAGAATAACAACTCCACGTTTCATCTTTTTTGTAATAATATTACAAGACAAAAACATAAGAAAAATATTTTATGCAATAAATCAATAAAAACCACGTTTTCCTGCAACAACAACGTTACGGTAATATCTTTCCGTTTCGTCAATTAGTCTTTTTATTTCTATTTTATTATAAAGAAATAAAATGTGTACAATGTGACGTTTTTTATCTCATTGTATTATTTATACATACGATTACATAATATACGATTATACAAGTGGTAAATCTATTGTAACAGATAACTTTAAAAAATCAATGCGGTCAATCAAGTGTGAAGAGAACTAACACTAGAACACTCGTGAATTCTTGCTTATTATTGAAAAAGGCGTTACGACACATCACTAGTTGCGCATAAATAAGAACTCGCGAGTAGGAAGCGGAACGTGATCGTGATAGAGTAGCAATGTGAAGGTCGTCGTTACAACGCTGCACACTGCACGTGCATTACTGCGGTGTGATCGGTGGCGATCGTTGATGCGCCGAGAGAGAGTATTCATTTGCGTTTAAACAAAAAGAATCGCTTCTAATACACAAACTATACTTTGCTGCATTGCGAAATATAATCCTTAATAGGGTTGATATTGGATGATATAAAACTCATTATTAAAAATAACTGTCGCTTGTATTTAGAAATATACACGAAAAAAAAAATGATGTTGAATCAACTAAAGTCTACGTCACGGGCTGCCACAAAAATAAATAGTTGATTCATTTGCACATGCGA
>QVNV01000988.1:0-136054 GCA_014825455.1 Pseudomyrmex pallidus | reverse complement strand
CACGTGTAAAAATTTACACGTAAACCTGTATATATATATATACACATATTTCCGCACAACATCCTGCAAACGGCTCAAAAATGACCAGATTTAGACATTTTCTTAGTTTTATAATAAACAATTTGATAACATAATCGCACATTTTGATTGACGTACTTATTTATTGCACTGATGTTTCTTCGTAAAAGTAAACGACAATCGTTTATAATTATTTTTATGTTGACTAGTGTCAGACGTTCGAAAGTGGCTGCTGCAAGCAGTAATGCAAGTGCGTGTGCGCAGATCATTGACTCCGATCACGCAACGATCCCGCTGCGACCGTGACTATGTTAATATTTTACGCAATGCCACGATATATCGCCAAAAAAAAAAAAAATTTATTATTTGAGTTACAAGTCTATTAGTGAAAATAATAGCTCACCTTTTGCCACTCGCCATACATCTCGAAACGACTTTAAATCGATCTCCGTATAAAATTAGTCCTCATTTTGCACAGTAGTGTCTGCTCTGAAACAAAACAGAATTGTAATTAATTACTTTATGCCGGGCAATTTAAAAAACCGTTATTTATTTTATTCGTCTATTTCTTGTCTAGGATTACCGCGTGATAGTATTCGATTACAAAACCTGCCTATCGATTTTCAATGTCAGATCCCGCGGGCGTGCCAAGAAGTGATATCGATACTATGTAACGGAAACGTCAACACTTCGGTCGTTGCACGCGGTCATGCAACTTCCGGCGTTGTTCAAAGAATATCGACGATTAATTCTGAGCTCTTTAATTATGACGATGCACATGTTGCACGTTGACTCTCTCTCTCTCTTTCTGTATATATGCGCGCAATAAAAATAAAGTTTGCAGCGTATAATCATGAACAGTAAGAGTAAAGATGCTTTTGTCATTTTAAACTGTAAATCATCATTACCAAAGTTGAGATATTTCTGACGATATTACAAGCCTATTTTGTACTCGGAGAATACCATTAGTTCAGCGCGCGAGCACAGTTTGATACTGATCATAATTATGTGTTCGGAAATATGGGAAGTGTTGCAATGGAGCATTCAGCAAGATTGAGATACACGCAACCACGCATGTATTTCTATGACACATAAAGGATATATCTGCGCGTATAGATATCGAAGTTTACATTTTCTGCTACATCTGACATCATTTCTGATCTATCGCAACGTTAAAAATAAACATGATAGTTTTCTCACTGCGCGTATAGGTAAATTATACAATTTGAAACTAAAGTAGCAAAATCTGTTAATTGAAAAATTCTCTCGATATGTATGTTAATTTTTAATTATATAATTTCTTCATGTGACGCGTTAGATTTATTTCACTGATCATATGTCTGCTCAATTTGTTAATGATTAGATTGCAACTAAATATTTTTTAATATATTTATTACATTAATTATTATATGACTAATTAATTTAGTTATTAATTAATATTTATTTTTCTAAAAGAATTCTGACTTTAAACGTAAAGTAACTAGCGACTATTATTGCCAACAGCTTCAGGCATCAGACTACCATTCAAGCCAGCGCATTACGGTGACCGGTATTATACATGAGCGCCAACACATTCACGCGCATCGAATGCAGCGTGTGTGTTGGCGCGGATAAAATCTCGTAGATAAAACTTCCAGTAAAAGTAGCAAACGGTGTCCTTCTCCGCATGCTCACCGCGGAATGCATTTTGCAATTTTATGTTAATTTGGTTAGTCACCCCCCTCGTGTTCGGCGACACACTCGCGAGTGAATAGGGTAACGCGTGGGTTACAGACTCGATAGAATGAGATATACGACAAAACAATGGCGCGACGACGGTGATTTGACCTTTCGACACCGCTGACTGTTCATTGTCCGCCACGACGGGGGCTGACTATCATCGGCTCTTTCGGGTTCTCGACTCGGCAGAAAACGGCAGAAAATGGCTGACCGGTTTTGCGACGGGATATTCGCGTTGCGCATTATTTTCGTCTCGTGTCAAGATGTGATGTATTTTAAAACAAGAAAGAGACACGGAGAGTGAACTTGAAGTTTTTTAATTATAAATTTCGTTTCTTTCTATAAAGTTCGTTTCTTTTTTCTTCAACGAGATACTATACACCCATCTGTCTACGGCTTGCTGTGGAGAAATTGTGGAGTAAGAGACCCCAGGGAACAATAAATATCCTTTCATATCTTTCTCTTTCCTTCCTCTCTTTCTTTCTCTCTTTCTCTTTCTCCCGTGCGATAATCACAGCGAGCGTTAATGGCGCCGAGGAGAATAGGAACTCTGCAATGCAAGTTATCCAGGTCAGACAGAGAAAGCAGCAGCTCTCGGCTACGGTTGATACAAGGATCTTATGTAATTCATAATCTCGCGCCTCTCTCGCGGCTATCGAAACAAAAGCCGGCCAAAGGCGATTAATCGTGCGTCACCTTCTCGTTTGTAAAACTGACTCGTTTCAAAGTCATTGTTATTCGTGGTTGTGTGACCACTCGACGTTGATTCGAACATCTCTTGCACGAAATTTACGTGCGACCAGTTACAACAGATGAAAAAAAAAAAAAGTAGATTTTAGGAAGCACTTTCTTTTTTTTTTTTTTTTTTTTTTTTTTTTTTTTTTTTTTATTCTTTCCGTATCAGTCCACAATCGGGCAACGCCACATTTCGAAGCCAACTTATTCGCGTGCAAATCACGCCACATTTCCTCGATATCAATCATTTCCGCCTGTCGTGTAAAAGAGAGAGATATCAGAACGCCTTTGAAATTGGCAACGTATGTGCGCGTGCGTGTTTATATAAAACCTCTAACGTCGAAATCTTCAATACTTTCAACGCTGATCAAAGTAAAACTTCCTAGTAAACGCATCTCAATATTACTGTTATCGCATGACGAGAATCAAATTCATTTTATTTTTGCAGAAACGTGAGCAGAAACATCATAACGGGAACGTCATCTTCCATAATAGCGGACGGATACATTGCCCTTGAATACTTTCGCCTAATCCGTGCATCGGCTGGAATGTCACGAGCGGCAACACGCCATTTTAAAAGCCATGCACGAACAACTCCGGTATTTGAAAATACAGATTCGCAATTCTTCACAATTCTTGCAAATTCTCAGGAGACTTTTTTTTTTTTTTTTTTTTTTTTTTATCGATATCGATTTATATTTATTTCGACATTAGTCTAACTGTTTCTCGTCACACTTCTCATATTTCTCGTTGCAGCTCACGTTATATCACAAACAACGAATGCAAATCACAGGTGAGAGAATTTAACCTAGAACTCAACGGACCTCTCCCTGGTGCTTAACTAGTCCGGCGAGTGTTAATTTAACCTTCGTCTCCGTTCCTCAAAACAGGTAGTTTAAGAACTAAAGAATTCCTTGCATATATACATATATACGCGTATGCATATTACGTGCACACATACATTTATATTTTATCTTTGTATAAACCACTCTTTCTCTTTCTTTCTCTTTGTCAAGATTATTTTTTGATTAATTCAACATATTTTTCAAACGTTTGTTTACGGTGTAATATAAAAAATCGTAATTTCTCTTCATATATTTAATGGACTTTCGTTTTCAATTGAATATCCTTTTTGTTCTCGTAAAATTGAGAAATGAAAAACTTAAGTATAACATCTCAAAGTTTATTCTATCAAATTACGATCATTATATTCATGCTTATGTTAGTACACTCTTTATTACGGTTTATTATTTACTCAATAAGCATATCGCCATGCAGAGGTACCGTTCTGTACTCCGCGACTATTATGCAGAAAGAAGCAGTGAAATGTTTCTCGAGTCTCTTTAGACCGTTCTTATATAAACACTTTATAGTTTATTTAAATTTATTTTTTCCTTAGACGTCCATCGATTATAATTTACGCTTTCCACACCGAAATTACGAGAAATGATAATTTTTCCATTATTATTCTTTAATCCAGTTAATTCATATTTATAGAATTAATAATATAAAGTATAAAAAATACACATATAATGTTACATGTTAATTACATGTCGACGCTTCTTCATAATCAGCAGTTTATAACATAGAAAGATATTCTAAACAGGATATTCTAATATGAAAACAACAATAATGTACAAAAAGTGATTATAAAAATCAGTTTTAATAAATGCGTCACTTTATCACAATTTATCGGTTACGAGCTTACTGACAAAATTAATGATATGCGAATACAGCGAGGAATATTTTCGGACGCGCGTCGTCACGGGCATTGATGTCTCCGCGGAATCTCATGCGGGAGAGATCGATGACGCGGATCGCGAAATGAATTACTTTCTCAGTTCTCTTTCTTCTTTTCTGGCGATCAAGACTCACCTCTGACGTACAGTGAATTGCCGCACCGTGCTTCTGAGAGAAGCGGAATTCCCTCGACACAAACCAGTTGGAGGTATTCAGTTTTCGGATAAGGAATTTGTGAGATTTCACGCGAGATTTGCGAAGTAAGAACGCGAGTGATTCACGAGACGATGGATCACACTTCGTGCACACTGTATCTCCCGCAAATTCTGTTTTGAAATTAAATATCGCAAACCGCGGGTCCGCCCCAATTCGAATTGATTTTTTTTTCGATTCGAGTGTTGCGGACGATCGAGCAGCGACTGTTTCCACGACGAGATTCCGGATCGTGGTATGCGGCCGCTCGACCTCGCCTAAGAGGAAGGTAGCTTCTATTGCGTCCGCAACGAGGAGCCACCGTACGCCGCGTGTACCGTTACGCACGCGGTACCAGAAAATACAGGTGGTCTCAGAACAACCTGAAATTTATTTGTAAGGGATCGCAGGTCTGTGCGCGACCCTCGCAGTTTGAAACGTGCTGTAAATTACCGGCAGGACAACGTAGCACAGAAACTATTTTCCAAGTCCTGCGCAACATCATCTGACATTACACGTATTATAATATACAGAGATAGTGAGAAAAGCATATTAAAGTATTATAAGATTTACATATCGTGCTTTAGAAAAAGAGTGCTTTACGCACACATAAATAGATTAATACATTTGAGTACATTGTAAATAATTAGATTAATCATATTATTTTATAATGCTAATATAATAAATAGAAAAATAGATTTCAAAAATAATATTAAGTACTCAATGATGTTAAACATAAATTCCTTGTTGCATTTACTTTTTTCTTGTTGCGTTTATTGAACCCGCGTTCTTGTATGATTTATATGGATGTTTGTGTTTCCGAAATACGATACGTAAAATATTGCGTTGTAAGAAATAAATATGTAAGATTCCCGAGCGACTACCAGAATCTCTCAAACAGGTCATCTAATCAGTGAGGCCCCGCCTAGCCAGTCTCGGAGACATGAACATGAGATCTCTTTCTAAAGATCCTTCCATCTCTTTCCGAGATAGTCACTTTCATGAAAATTGGGTCTTGACGACACCGTCAACGCGAAATTGACGGAATTAAGTAAGACGGAAACCGAAAGAGAAGAGAAATTCAATTAAGAAAGGTCGCTGTTGGATGTGTGAGTGTGTGTGTTTAGAGAAACTCTATAGCCTAATGTACATAATAGCTTGTGTATCGTATACTGATACAGTGGATAAATTATGAAACGTGATGTATATAGCGATTATTTATAAAAGAATAATAAAAATTCAGATAGTATGACTCCGGTGGATTCTTTTAACGCGTGACTCACGTTGTTTATTTATATGCTCTAATAAATATAACGAATAAATAATAACGCCGTTATTTTTGCGGACATTCTTGATCATGTGGTGATTAAATTAAATCAAGTCCATCATCTTGTTACGAACGTGAGAGGAATGAGGTAATGAGATAGAAATGAAGGAATATGTGCGTTCTACTAATTCTGTCACGATAGAATCCCTTACAGAAATTTATTACTAATAAGGTTAAAAAACATTATTTTAATTTAATTTTATTACTTAAAATAAGCAATATTGTGGCTTTACTAGTAATAAATTTCTGTAAGGGATAATAAAATAGAACACTATTAATGTATTTTGAACGTCACTCTCTCCTCTCTCTACGTTATAAAGTGCTTTTTATCTCTTTATTTCATTTTATTATCAAGTATTATACATGTTGAACATGGAACAAGGATGTTCAGAACTCGATCGACACTTAGCCGTATCCTGGAATCTAATTGGTAGCTACTGATCGAACTCTTGATCGAGCTCTCGCTACTCAGTTATGCGGTCGCATGCACCGTAATATTGCAAATATGCGAGCAATGCACTATAAGAGTTTCCATTCACCGTTCTTTCGATTTCACGAGCGAAGGATACGCGATAGCCTTCAGCAATCGATGGAATTTTTTAATAATGGTGTGATCAACGATGCGTTTCCATCTTCGGTAAAAGAAGTTGCTGCATATCATTTGCTTAATTCTATTTTCACATGAGACAGTTTAAAATTTTATTAAATTAAATAATATCGATTGAGAAAATATATAGAATAAAGCAATTCTGTTTTTCCTATAACACGCGTTATAAAGAGATATTTAATTATTATAATAACAAACCATGTGAGAGAATGGACGCGAGAACGGAAGAGAAGTTTTCAACGGCGGATAATATAGAGATGAAAGCAGTAGGTAAACCAACTTGCAGATCTCTTACTAGCAAAAGATATATTGAAGCTCATATGGTATATGTTACTGAATGGCGCGAAGCTACTGCTTTATAACAATCGAAGGTAAATTACTTTGTAATATATCATGCGCATCATTAAAAGTCAACAAATCATTATAGAGTACGCTTAAATGCAAGAAGTCATGCGTTTTTGTTCACAGTGTGTTCACTGGAATATCTTTTTTTCATCAATATATCTCTTATCTGTTATTATTAAACACATGTGTCATTAAAAATTCAATGAATAACACTTTGCTATAAATAACACACCTAGAATTTCAAAACCACTGTGCAATTATCACTATGCACAATAATTCTCTTGTTTGAAATTTCAAAAGAAAAAAACCAACGTGAAGTATACGCACATTCTGTTTTTTTTAAATTAATTTCTATTTTATTTAATTTTTCTTTGCGCCTTTGTAGAAATCTATTATTAACAAAATCACTGTTAAACAATGCTTTTTGCCACTTATAAAAGAAATATTATTTTGGCCAAACAAGTAATAAATGTCTGTAACGGCGTTGTTACGCGTATAAGACTTTTTTTTTTCATAGATGTAAGATAATTAATACACGACTGAAGCTCAATTTAAGCGCAATCAGAATAATTCCTTGCTTCAAATAAAATAAATTTTTTAATAAATCGCAAGTTTTAATCGGGACGAAACGTTACGGAACTCTTGACAAAACATCATAAACTGCGATAAAGGGAAAGATATGATTTTTTTTATCGGTAGCTTTTCGAACGTTGCGCAAACGTTCGCGGCGAATGAGCATATGTCACTCGAGCGAGCGATAAAATCAACATCGAATTACACTCAGCCGCTAAATGATACGAATAAAGTTGGCAAACAAACACGTGATTCGCTCTGAGAGATGTGAGAGAGAAACTGCGTATATATTATAACATACACGCGCCTAATCTCACTGCACTCTGTACAAGTTAAAAAACTAAAATCATGGTCGGAAATAAAGAAAAGTAAATATGTAATAAGATCTTGGTTTTTAATTATTTCAAACATGACTTTTTTTTATCTCACTACGTATACCTATTTGTGAATCGATTGTTTTAAAACACACATTTAATGACAATTAAATATAACAACGTTTGGTTGTATAATAAATCAATTTAGACACACGACTATCCTGTGTTTCCTCGCGTATTGGCCTTTATTTATTTACTTATTATACATTTAATGTTTGCAATTAAAGATTACCGAATAAAGAAAAGTATTTATAAATACACGTGTTCGAGCAAAATTGTTAACAAAAGTGTTTTCTGCGACCACGTTTTTCTTTTTGTAACTTAAGGACGTAACCGCGGCGTTCTCCTTCGATTGATATGGATGAAGCAGCTTGACTTTTGATATACGCTTGATTTCAAATGGAAAATCATGCTTGGATTGGATTCGCACGTGAGCTGAAATAAAGTTACATCGTCAGACCACGCAGGCATCACCATGCTCTGCTCGCTTTCTGTCATGTAATATATGTGGCAGAATTTATGTTACGATTGTAACAATAAATGTCTCTGTGTGAAGTTCTTGCCACAATAAATTATCTTTCTCATTAAATATAATTTATATTTTCCTCAGCTTGTGAGAGAGAAGGAATCAATACCTGGCACTGACTTCGACTATCAGTTAATTATATAAAATTGTAAGTTATGTATTAATTAATATATTAAAATATTGTATCTATACAGGAAAGGTTTTGGAATCTTCTCGTACATTATATTACTCTTAACTCTATTTTAACTCATTTGCTTCTTTTATCTAAGTATTTTTTTTATTGCATTCTCACACGACCGTTCTCACTTTATCTCAATTCTATCCGGCAACTTGCGAGAAATTCTTGCGAGAATGAATATGTACAAGTTTGGGAGAGAAAAAAAAAGGACAAGATACACGGACAGAAAGAGAAAAGGGAGTCGGACAGAGGGCGGCGAGAAGCGGGGGAGAACTTGGCCCTTCTCTAACACAAATACTGTAGCCCCCTCGCCGCAACTTAAATTGACTCGATAAAAGTTCGCGGAATAAAGCGCCACTATATCAGAAACATCTGCCAAACGTTATTACAACTTTGAATAAAGAACGGCGGCCGAGAGGGTGTCAAGGGAGAAATAGGAGGAGGACCACTTCCTTGTCGTCCGCATGATGACGACGAAGAGCGAGGAAAAAGTTCCGAAAGTTCGTATATACGCCGAAGATCGTGGGAAAGTTTACCCGTAAATCAAATCGTTATTTTAATTTTGGTTTGTATTTAGACGCGTCTTGTTTCGGCCATTCCTTTTCATTTTGACGATCTGTAATAATCTCCCAAATGCGTCCCGAATAATGAAATTGATCAAAGGATTTTTTACTTCCGACGATGAGAATGTTTCGATGAATAATTTGATAATCAAAATTCATTATTGCTTCCTGTATAATTGCTGTTTTCAACAAGCTGTACACTTCTTTCTAGATTGATGGTTTTCTTGTTTATCGATTTTTTAAACATTCTCTCTCTCTCTCTTATTTTTCCTAAATTTTCTTTCAATATTCGCATCTCTCATCCTGTGATGATCAAGGCAATCTTTATCTTGGCGGTTCTTTTCGTTCTTCAAGGTTCAATCACACTCTTATAAAACCAGCTCATTTCGGCGTTTCGCGGACGCTGTGAAGAATCGATTAGCATCGTATCCATTCAAAAGTACCGTGACGTGTTTGAAAAAACACAGCGAAGCCAGACATTGAACCCAAAAGAAGTCACAGGTGCTAAAAATTACGGGGAGATGAGCGCAGAATTGCGGATTGTTACGTTACATGCCAACGAAGGATCATGAAAAGACCACAATAACATTAATATCTTTATTTCTAAAAAAAAACTTAAGAGAGACAATAAATAACAATAATAACTTTTCAAACAGACAATAATAAAATAAAAACTTTGCAACAGATTGTTTGAAATATTACATGTAAAAAGAGTAAAAAAAATTTTTCTTAAAGTTTTCGTTTTCTGTTATTAATATAAAGATGAGATCGACGCCGAAAAACTAGATAAGATAAAAAAAGCAAAATATCGAGTACTGCGCTCAAATATGGCGCGAGCGATTCTGCGATAATTATGGCGTGCGGAACGACGTTGCGGATTAATTGTAACTGCATCGCGCTGCTACCGACTCGCCTAATTAATTCGGTTACTAATGGCCGCTGCGGCGTCCTCGACTTACCGGGATCGAACGTGCCCAGCAGCGACCAGGTAGAATCGAATGAGAGATTCCATGGCTGTCGAGCGCGACGATGGAAACTCGGCCTGGAATTAAATCGTCAGAAATCTCTGCCCGCGGCGTCCTTACGTGAGAGCTCGATTAATTCCGATCGAAGCGGGGCGGCGACCTCTCTCGATCTCTTTCCCGGCGTTTCCTCCGGCATCTTCGCACCCGGACGATCGACAATCTATTTCGATTGGGATCGTTTCTCGCACCTCAGTAATGCATTCGTATTTATAGCGTAATATCTTCGGTTAGGATATGGCATGTCCTTTTTCTCAAGACATTTTACAAGATCTGATCAATTAAAACATTGTATTTTATTTGCTATCATGAGGAATAGAATCTTCCTTAAAAAAAAAGTATTAATTTAAGAAATAAATTCCAAAACTTTTATTAAAAGAAAGTAGCAACTCTGCCAATTATTTTCTTCAATATATTATTAGTTTAATCTATACATACTGCTTATCACGATATAATCCATCAACTAAACCAGTATCAACTAAACTGATTTACTAATTTACGAGCTAAGAAATTCGACGAGAATTTCCTGTTCCACACAAACTGGTATTCCGAATGATTTAGTTACCTCAATGGCGGGATGTTCGCTGTGCCGTTTGAGATCTCGCAGCATCAATAACATCCTAATCACCTCGGCGCGTAGAGTCGATCCTACTCTCGGTTGCGTGGTGCAATTTCGTCCTCTAAACGTTTGCCACAAATCACGCATCGCCGCGCGCTGCACGCGATTCAGGAAGCCCCGATTCGACATTTAAACTCGGTCGGATTATGGTTGACCAATAATTAATCGTCACCCGCTATATCGTATACGAACAGTGTAAGTGTTTAACATCGGTAAATGGTCGATCGATCGATCGACCGAGGACTCAATAGCAAACCCAGCGCGACTATGTATCCGTTTGATATATTTGAGCACATAAGGTTTTAGATACTTTTCTGTTTTAAACATTTTACTGTTTTTCTTCGCAAGAAATATTATACTTTGCCTGTTTATTCCGCAATTATGTAAAAATTGAGACAAAGATAAATTTTACATTTGCATTATTTTTATTATCAGCTTAAAAAAGAAAGCTTTAAATTTATTATAAAACATAGTTGTTATACAAAAATATTAGTATTCGGTATTACAACACATAAACTTGATTTATATCTGTAATATTCTATGTATATTTATTTCTCGAATAACAGTAATTTCGATCGTGCACGATCGATCTATTTTGTGGAATCGAAATTGTTCATAACGTTACACGCCTCGCCTATATTCTCTTGGGGCGTAGTTCCTGCAAACATTTTTGCCATTCACCCTTTTGTCGTGCATGATATGATATACTCACAGGATCATCGCTCTCTGATCGGTTGGCCAGAAACGATAAGAAGTACATATTTATTTCCAGGTGAACCGAAGCGAATAGAGCGGAGACGTGATGCGGAAACGATGTCTGGATGTATGTACGCGAAAATAAGCGAAGCATCGTTTCGTACAGTTCCGATAGAAAAATTGCGTCAAACTCATTTTCGTTCTCGAAGAAATATATTATGTTGTAAAGAACTGACGATGTATAAATTAAAAGGCATTTTATTTAAATACAATGTACTGTACATTTTAGTTTTAACGTTCGACCGTTAATCTAATTTTTTTCTAAAAAATTACTTTTGCTACTGCAATTAAATAAATTTATTTTACAAATTATTGTATTGACACTATTTCGATTCGCAAATTTGTAATCTTGCGAATAATAAAAAGTTCGCACATTTTACATCGAATGTACTGAAGTTTTTATTTCGATATGCATGGTTTTATATTCCGAAGAGGCAGTCGTGCCGCCGTACATCTTTCTGATCTCCAATCGAGCCGTCGCTTAGCGGAGCGTGAAACACATTTGCCCGAATCGCGGTGCCTTAACCACGCGAGCTCTTACATGCAGTCCGGATCTGCTTCTCGTTCTCCCTCCTTTTCCTTTGGCTTACCGGTATACCTATGTATTACATCAACGTAGCTGTTCAACTAATAAATAACGAAACAAAGTAACGAGCGTATTGTATGTCTTGTTCTAGATAAATTATTATCGGACATAATATAGCACTTTCGCACGTTATTAAATTATAATTTCATAAAAATAACACAAATTGCCGATAGTATGTACAGTTGCACGCAACATAATCAGAAAATGCTATCATAAAGTATACGAAGTGTACGAATCGCCCGAGGAAACCATCTTAGAAACAATTTGCTATCGACAAACGAGGCCACTATCGTCGTTGGGGAATTTTTATCCGCGTAAACGATTTGCGAGCTGGTGTGCCGTCAAGAGGAAGAGCGAGATAGAGTGAGAGCGAGAGGAAGAGAGAAAGATACGTAGCGCGCGACTACGAGCGGAATTGAGCGCCGGATAATTGTTTCGAACAATCCCGGGCGACGCTTTTCGTCGGTTCCCATGGCAACGCAAGCCTCCTCGTCGGCCGGCAATCGAAACTGTCCTCCACCGAGCGGCAAGAAGGGGGCCGCTACCCCCACCTTGCTCAGTTCGATGGGGCTATGGTAGGGAAAGAGGCGTAGGCGGGGCGAAAGTCGCTTCAAGAAGTTCTCCCGCTCACAGGATCCGCCTCTTCCGGTCGCTCGTGCAGACGTTCACGAGCGTCGCGACGCTCCATCCTGCCAAAAATCGTTTCGTTTTTATTATCGCTCTTAAACCAGCCGCGACGTCGACGGGGCGCATCGATCCGTATTAGCTGCTAATTTCACGTTATTATCCCTGCCACGCATTCGGGACTCTTGATGTTTCAGTTTTCCTTCCTCTCGACCTACTTACGAGTTGGATCTACTGAGGACGCTGGCAAATTGCGCTCAATTGCATTTTTGGAATACAAGATAGTATCAGAAAAAGAGAGTATTTCTATCTCTTTTGAGAAATTTAATTGAAATAAAGAGAAAGAGAAAAGGGAAGAGAAAGATAAAAATCTAAGAAGTATGTTACACGTATCCTGTCACGTGAAAGAGAATGATTTCTTGTTGTGCTTCGTACGTGTCGTACATGAAATTAAATGTTCTTTAAATAATATGGCTCATTAGGTGTATTTTCGCGTGTGTCCGATATTGAAATAAAGCTTTCACTTTTAAATTTATCGTATCTTACACAACCACACATACGCAATTTCACGTGTAAAAGCGAATGATATAATTTTTTACTCGACTATAATTATTTCGCTGTAGAAACTCTTGCCCTATTCGAAGAATCCAACATCCTCATCTACGATCGAATACATCGTGAAACTTGGAATTATGTCGTTCTGAAATTTTTGCCGGGGTTGTTTGACAGGAGGCAATTCGACAATGTAAACAAGTGTCACGGCTGACTAACCTGTTGGAGAAACTTTTACTTCGTGAATTGAAGAAATATCAGACGATCAGATGATGATTATCGACCGGCCGAAATTGCAGGCTTCACTGTAATTCACGGACACTATGACTAATGGTTGTAATTAATACCACGCAATACAACCGGATCGTGCCGTACCTTAGTAATAGGCTTGCAGATACGTGCGCGGTATAACTGAAGTACCTGTACGTAAGGTGTCATTGATACACTCGATATTAAGATCTCGTCTTCAAAATAATATTAATGTATGGACACCTTCACAGTTAAGCGTAACTTGATGCCACGGCAAATGTCTCATAAGCACGAACACAGTTTGAGAAAAAAACGCAACAGATGCAAAAAGTGCGTTAACTTTTTAAAATTTCGGTGATTAAAAAAAGTTACAGTTTTGTTTGTTTTTTTTTAATAAAACAAAATTACACACGTATGAAACGCATCGCGCATGTAGCGTGTAGAGATTCGCGTGCGTGTCCACGAACACAGACGTATTAATTCACCGCGAAAAGACAGGATGAGGCTTCTATCATGCGTTCTGGATATTCCATTTCCACATGTTCGCAGTGCCGCGGTGATATAAATGCTAATTCGTGACGAGCATTTTTGATCGATGCTGAAGGATTTTGCACCTAATTTTCATCCTGCCAAGAACTTCGCATCGCGAAAAGACGAGTGCGATCTGCAAGAAACGTTCAACAAGAAATTTACTTTTTTGTATAACTCCGATGATGCGCGCATTGCCGTAATTTCCGTATTTGTGAAAAAGAAAATTTATATATAATTTGATAGGTTTAATTGCGAGGTGTTTTGGTTCTTAAATGAAACAGTAAATATAACGCAAATAAGTGTCTCTTTAATGAAGTTAACGTGACGTATGTTCCATTGTTAAGACATTAATTATTGCTATATTTCATAGATTAAACATTGTTTCATATGATTTCAATTTACTAAAGTGTCTAATTTTTATATACAATGAAATATTAACGTACTATATTTCTCTGATAATCTAATTGTTGCATTTAAAAGACATTGTTTTTTGCATGTTAATTCTGTTCGATTGAAAACGGCGTATTGACCGGAAGCTCACTCGAGCGTCGTCTCCGGGGAAGGGTGGAATTATTACGAAGAGCGAACGAACCACACCACGCAAAGAAGAACTCTATCGTATCTGGCAGAAACGACAAAGGGCTGACGCGAGAACATCGTTTTGTCAGCGCGAGATCCCGAGAGGATTCGGAGACCGATTGGTGTCACCGAGCGCCAGTCGGTCTTCCAAAAGAAGGGAGGGAAAAGGGGTTGCGGTTGAACAAAAGAGAGAAACTAGTTCCGCTTGGTTGATACACTGATAAACGCGTCTGTTGTTGAAAAAGATTTATGCATCTTCTTAAAGCCACACGGTCGGGTACTGTCTGTGTGACTTAAGTTGTCCACAAAATAAAATAAAATGTGAAAGAGCTTTTCATTTTAATTTAACTCCCCTTATGGCGATGTATCATAGTGAGATATGTGAGGCAGTGCCAGCCAGATGAGTTTACTCGAAAATTCGCTAATTCGCACACTTCCTGCACGCTATAGAAACACATAAAGCTCGCACTAAAGAACTACTAAACATACCCTAAACAGGGTACTGTTGAACAATAAGTTCGCACCCGCAGCACGTACAGGGGTCCTGTCGGATCGAGATTCGTCAACTAACCCAGCGAGTCCCCTTTCGCGATCCTCTGGGACTTGTCCCGACGACCAGTCAAGTCGAAAGATCGATGAAAACGATAAGGATACTGTTTTTGATCAGTCACACGTCGCGTTGCGACGAGATCTTTCGCAATGATGTTATAATCACTGCCGATGTTAATTACACTGCCCGTGAACTTGATCATCAAACGTAAAAGAAAAGCGGTTTAAAACAGTTTTCAGTGACAGTTTAGGCAAAAGTGTGATTTTTTATCTTCAAAAAGAACGTTTTAATGTGCGCTAGTTTTTCCATGTTTAATTCACGCAATTTTTTTGTTTTTTTTTGCTCTATATGAAGACTCTGTCTCTTTCTCTTCCGACCTTCTCTTTCCATTATCACTCGGCGAGGCTCGCGCGTTCCATTCGAGTGAGACGTAAACATCTGAGAACGAAGCCGGTACCTAACAAGACGCAAAAATAAATTGAGAGACGCGAGATTAATGAAACGCCCGCCGGCGGCGGCAAGCACGAAAGGGCGGAGTGTAAAAAAGAGTCCGAATGAAGAAGCGGATGACGGAGAGAGAGAGGAGCAAGATCTCGGAGAGAGCCAATGGCCGGACAGAGAAATCAACGCGTGTCTATTGACGCAAAAGCCTTTTTGGAACAGCTGTGCGATCTAATTTATTTTGTGTTAATCAATTCAATTGAGGCGCAGCGCCTCAGCCGGATAAAAAATCATTTGTATTTAAAATCCGTCATAGAGGATATGCATTTGAATTCACTTTGTGCGTGACACTTGCGGTCCGTTTCGAAACACTGAAGATGCGCTACCTACATATACAACAAGCTCACAAACGAGCAGTAGAAAGATTAAAATATCATCGTGGTCTAATAAATAATAATCTTTCGTTCTCAAAACACATTGTTGTTCGTCTTCGACCACGTACAGCCCGAGAATCCAGAGCGTACCTTAAAGTTTTAGCAGATCTAAAGCGACAGAGAGCACCTCGAAACCTCTTAACGAGGAAACTTTCGTCGAAACGAGCCACTTGGAAATTTTCGGGATAGCTGTAAATATTTTAAGCTGTACGCGCGCGTTCTTTTCACCTTCTCCCTTTTGTTCCACTCTCTTTGGACCGATACGATCGTTTTAATTTAGCGCTAAGTAACGCGCAGTGTCGAGGTTGTATCTTTTTTTTTTTCGTACACGCGCGTGTATTATTATCAATAGGACTGACGTTTCGAGATCTCGAAACAACGAAAATGGCGGATTCTTTGTCAGCTCCTGGCAAAAATTTGAATTCCTCGAGATAATGAATAAAACAATGGCACAAAATTATTTGGTTACTGCGTAATTATTTTTTCGAGGTACGCGAGCGTGCGGCGACATATGTAACTCGATGTAATAAAATATTTGACGCAGAACGGCTACTTATCATCGTCAGCATTAACGCATTAAACGGAGTTACAATGGTGCGCACGTGGCGAGCAGTATTCGAAATTCCATTTCGCGCTCAGTCAGGCAGAAACTAACGTCCGACAATAATGAAAATTTTCAAATTTCACGCTCGATTATATTCCGACGTCGCCAGTTGGCACGTTTAGAGAATCGCGGTATCTTTATGTGTCTGGTATCTTATCTGGTCCAGCTGTTCATTGTGGAACGACTTTTTCGAATTGTGTTCGCAGGGAAATATTTCAAGGGATCTCATAACCTTTCAATAAATGATTTTAGCATGTCGCAACGACGGGATTATGTTGTTACGTTATTGTTGTAACATTGATAAGATTGCGTTCTCGACATTGTCGTTTTTTGTCACACGAATAAAAGCAAAAATGGCGCGTAAAAAGACGGATTCAAAACGTGACAATGCGAAATTACTTGTGAGAGGTACGCAACGAGCACCTTCGTACACCGCGCATTCCGCATGCATCGTTTTCCATTGCATTAATCTCACAACTCCCTCAATTCGCGCTTTATTTATTACGCGCGTCCACGTTGCGCGTTCCTTTTCGTTCTTCCTCTCCATGTAGGATCGACGCTGTAAATCACCGGCCCCGGTCTCTGAGGTGTCGCGCGCAGGTCGTCTCGTTAAAAAATCATCACCGAATTAAATCGACTCGCCCTTCCACCGTGTAAACAACCCCCTCACGTTTCGTGTATAGATTTTCGAGCAACCTCTCCGTACCCCCGCGCTCTGTCCCCTTTCCGTCCTCTTTTGGGACGGGGAAATCGACTTCGACCACGCAGGCTCGACCCTCGATAATAGATGGCACCCCTGGGTACCGCAAATGAACCACGAAATGCTGCCGGTGTCCAGGACTAACCTGTCATTGGTCCTTGCCGGGACCGGCGGCCATCTGTCCATTCTACGCGATTGCAGCGATCCTGCGCAAGAGATAACACCGATTTCAAAGCCGAAGGCTCTTACATCGCGTCAAATGCGTGTTCGTCAGTCAAAGTTTTTCTATGCGCTCTCTCTTCCCACTCTTTTCCCTCATCCCGCGAACAAAGATAAGAACACTCGCACACTTGATACTGGCGCGAGACGCAAGAATATTTCCTTTCTCTCTCCCTCTCACTACAACGCGTATTCTCTACTCTCAATACAGAAAGATTTATAATTTTCATCTGAACTCGATGTTTCGCAGCGCACACGAACACGCATTCACGGGGTTAAATACATATATCACTAAACGGTATCGTTATGGCGTAAGCGCGGCTCGTTGTTCCATCGTGGCGGCTTAAAATTCCGTAGAAAAGAGCACAAATCATCGAGGCAGCTCTCCCGGGAAATATCGAACGCGGTCATAAATTGCAGATCAAAACGTGTCAAACGGTCCGGTCGCGAAATTAAAAGTGACGGGCGCAGCGCGTCCGCCCCGGCGCGTATCGGCATCGCGCGAAAACCGAGCCGCCATAATTGTGAGTTACGGTGATCACGCCGGCGTTTATTTATTCGCTGTTGCGCCCGTTATTTATGATGAAAATGCATCAGCGGACACTCTGTATCCGACCGGCCGATGTATAATACGTGTATCGATGACGCGTCGATATTTCATCGAAAAGTCCCAAAACATACCGTCGACCGCCCCCACAAATCCACTCCCTTCAAATCTGTCATCAAGAAAATTAGAAGCGATGTGCCGCACCTTTCACGGATGCTCGATTCTGTCAGCGTTAAGTTGAGATATTTCGACAGCATCGCACCCTACGTTGCAATTTTTCCACTCACGTATTGAGAATGATCGAAATATATGTTAAGTACATTTGGTTAAGGACATTTTATTGAGGCCAAGTTGCCAAGACGTACAGAAATATGGCGTGTAACATTTCTTTCGATCGAAAGAGGGTCTTTTATCATTTTCTTTTTGCTGCACACGTGCAGCTGAACGTTCGGCTTTTATTTGTCTGATCGCAAATCAATATGAGTAATAAAAGCATTTTTGTAATTTGTTTTTAGAAAAAACAATTTTTTTTTAATTTTTATCTCGGAGTTTCGATCTTCGAATATTCTTCGAGTCGAGTCGCCAAGTATAAGATACTAGAAAGTGCTGACGATAGGGGTAAACGACGGAGGGTGGAAAGTATTACAGGCACACACAGGTGCCACCAGGGTGCCGTTACTTAGCCGCGCACAGCACCGGAAAATTGTTTACCGGATTGTTTAAACGAAATTTACTAAAGCTTACTGATTTTATATCACGCCGACGCAGCCCCTGGGAGTCGCACGGGATTATACATTAACGAAGTTAGCCATGTGCAGGGATGGAGAGAGGGAGGGGGAGGGGGAGGGTTTCAAGCTCGTTGGAAATTAGCCGCGCGCTATAATCGCCGCGAAATAAACGCGTTATTTCATGCTCCGCGTAAATAAATTGAAAAAAAGAAATGAAAAAATGACTATTGAGAAATTTATGAGCTATCTCGACAGAGTTATAAATTTCCGAATTGTCAAGATAAATTCGCGAAAATTCTCGTTAAATTTCGAAATTTTATCTTTCATAGATTCTTAAATTTTTGTGCGATATATATTTTATTTTTATGTATCATTAATTAAATCCTGTATCCATATTTTATGCAATCAAAAAAATTTCTCTCTCGTTCATAAAACTTTAGAAGTTATTGCGGGACATATATTGTTGCAATAAATATTAACGAGACATTGGCGCTCTCTCGAAGAACATTCGGTGCAAAATCGAAAGATCGTGAAATACTATAATACTGATATTTATGAATAAGACCCATATGTTGCGATGCGGCGTTGGCGTTGGCGGCGGCGGCGGCGGCGGCGGCGGCGAATCGACACCCAAAACGGACCATCCGATCCATCTGGCCAAAGTGGCGATCGTAATGTCCCGGCGGTTATCACCTATAATTTGGGGTAATATATTACCTGGTAATTCGTTGCTCATTGGTGCAAGATGCAATTACGAACGTAAACGGGCAGCGTATCGCGCCGCGTCCGCCATATGTTCCGCGGATGATTCCGAGGATCGGCAATTTCTGATTCTGATCTCGCGATGCCTAAATCATTTAAGGACGTTGCGTCACGCCCTAAATAACTTAATCCGGCAGGTGAACGATATCCTCCGACTGATTGTGAGTGTGCTTGATTTCAGAACTGAACCGGCAGTTTGTTACTCGAAATCGCCGTATAAGTATTCTCCGATAAGACAGCCATTCAGTCAAAAAGTTTAAAAAAAATTGATTCACAGAAAAAAAAGAAGTAAAATTTCTTCCTTAAAAAAATCAAAAGCTGCGAATTATTTTCTTTGTTTAATATTATAATATATATATATATCTTTCTCTTTACATCATATTTAGAGAGAGAGAGAGAGAGAGAGAGAGAGAGAGAGAGAGAGAGAGAGAGAGAGCACGAGATGCCATATTTGTCCGGAACGCGATTAAACACAAAGTTGAATCCGCAAAATGGGATCTCGTTGAGCTCCGTTTGTGGATGTTCTGTCAACATCCTTAAGATGGTCCATCCTCGCTTTACCGTGGAACTCCAGAGAGCAGGCAATTAGCTCCGGGGTTAAATACCTGCCCCCGCACGACGACGCCGCGCCGAGACAGATTAGACTCGTAATAAAGTGCTGGGGGTGTAGTCATGGCGGAAACGGTGCACGAGGGAGTCACTAAGGCGCCGCTCTCGTTAGAGGCGGCTCTGAAACAGATTTAAACTCGTTTCCTCGACGCTGCCCCACTCGCTGCGAAATTTTCTCGCGTTTTAATTAGCTGACCGCGCATCCGGACTGTCACATAACGTTGGTCTCTACACGTGTCAGGAAAAAAAGATGTCAAATTTCCTTAGGTTTTACAACATTAAATGTTGTTTTATAAAAGCGATCAGGCAGCGAATATTATTTTAAGTACTTTCGCAATAAATAAATAATTTAAAAAGCCTATAATATATATATACACATTAAGAAAGTTATAATAGAGTGTCTATTATAACTTATAGATGTGTCTTTATATATACACATCTGTTATTAAGGAACTTAATTAGCAAAACTTTGATACCGAACGCAAATTATCTTTCTCTCTCTCTTTCTTTTACTCTCTTTTACTCACTACGTTGTGTATTTATCTGTCAACTAAGTAAGATTCAATAGTAAAATTAGACAGTTGAATAATTAATCTCCATTAAGATCAACAATTTCTCAGTGCCAACTGTCTTTCCTTTTTCTTCCGAAATTTCATCTTGCGTGTGGGACGTAGGAAAGAGAAACTCGTTCAGTCAGCAGGACCGAGGTAATTCGTGAGGAGAAATTACTTAACTCTCGGATGATACATAAATTAAGTCGGAATCGTAAAGGGGCCGTACCACAGTCGCAGCCAGTTAGCGTGAGGGTACCCCAGAGGGCAGTACACCCCCGCTACTGCTTCCGTTGGCTCTTTCTGCTTCCTCCTTACCCCCCCAGCCGCGCTCCTTTATTTTGCTCAACCCTTTACGTCACTGCGTAATAGAATTACCCTCGAAGCTCGACCTAGCCGGATTGAAATTGCCGTCACATTTTTATAAAATCTTGTTAATAAAACAATAAATATTTAGTAATTAGAAAAATTTGGCCAAATTGAAAATTTGTGTGTGAATTTTAATTATCGCACAGTTAAATGTATCACACGGAACAAGAGGCGGAAGAGATAGACTCGATGGGTCGGTGCTGACGTAGTACCGGTAGTGACCTGGTTTGAATCTCGTCGCCTCATCTTCTGGTAGTTTCGGAAGTGCATCTTATCAAAAATTAGATCTTCGGGAAAAAGTATGGACGTAGAGGAGACAAATTGGTGAAAATAGCGTACTAAAATTATAATCCTAAGAGGAATCAAATACGTCTATCTATATCATTTCTTGACACATGCTGACAATTATCTAATATATTTGATGACATAAATGTGTCATAATATATTATAATCAATAAACTAATCGTGTTATATTTTGTACTTTTCTTAATTAGATATAACGAAGTTACATTATCGATGAACTTTATAATAATATAATAATTATATTACATATTATTTAGCTTGTGTCAATGGCGCACTAACATTGTAATCCTGAGGGAAATCAATAAACATATCTAACTAACCTATTTTCACGAATATTTGGCATCGAACTAAAAGCGCTTTATTGTTGTTTGGTTATTGTGACGTAAGTTCTTTTACCATTCTTTGATTTAAATAGTTTTTGTTGAATAAATGGTAGAAATTATAGAATTTAAGAGAAAGATACGAGGCAAATAAGATATTTTATATTTATTTAATTTAGTTTACTTTAATTCAATTTAATAGGAAGTATTGTTGTGGTATATTTCTATTAAACTTTAATAAGTTTTAATTATTTTTTAAATAATATTTTGTTTCAACTTCGTCTTTTCTCATTTTCTCTCGTCCATCGATTATCGCTCCGGGTCGATTCAGCAACGTGAATTCAAAATCTTTATCTTTCCGACGGTTCTTATTTATTCCCGTCTAAAATCTCATTCCGACTGAAACATCTGCTTTATATCCGGCGATATGCGCATTCGCGGTATGATTTTTCATTAAAGTGTCTCCTGCAGCTGAGATATGGCCGGCACATTGAATGTAGCTGCTCCCAGAAGCAAGAGAGAGGTAAAAAGAGCGCGCTTTATAAAATGCTCTCGCGGAGCGAGGAGGAGAACACGCGAGAATGAACATCGGGCGTAACGTATGCACGCGTTTTGCGGAATATTGCGGCGGTGATGTACGTCCGGCGCGATACTCCCACGAGTACGATAAAGATGCCGCCATGCGAAGTTACGCGGCAACGAGGAGAAGTGGCGGGATTGTGAATTTCGCTTCTTCGATTCCGGCAGTGTTGCTCAAATACCTACATACAAATCAAACTAAAGAGAGAAGAGAAACTTGTTTTTTTTCTTTCTAATTTTGTCAATACATACACACATACAGTAAACAATAAAAAATAAAAAATAAATAAAAATTAATAAATTATTTGTCTATCAGATATATTCAACGAGAAATAAAATATGTCACTATTCGAATGACACTCTCTATAATAGATGACCAAGTTTATATAAAGAAAACAATTGCAAATGTAGAAAATACGCTGCTGACGCGAAATTTATGACGGACGAAAACGATTTGTACTCCGCGTGCTCCTATTCATCTCATTACCATCGTTATTGGTGTTACCGGCGCGTCACGGCGCGATGTCCAATTTCCAATTTTCCCCGGTGAAGCCGAAAAATTAGCTTATCGTGGACGATAATCCCGGTTCCCCGGGGACAATGTGAGCGTGCGTCCACGGATTATATGCCGGAGAACATATTTCGTAATCTGCACAGATATACGCGCCTCCGTCGAGCTCCCCTCTTTCCCTCTTCTTCCTCGGCCAATCCCAGCCGAGGGTGGTTTCCATATTGAAAGAGAGAGAGAGAGAAAGAGAGAGCGCGCGCCCGGCGAATTATTATTATTATTATTATTAAGATACTCATGTATCTCAATGACACATCGCTTCGCACGGGACTTAGGCTTTAATGGAGTCCCACTCTTTCTCTCTCTCTCTCTCTCTCTCTCTCTCTCTCTCTCTCTCTCTCTGTGCCCCTTTTTTTTGCGGGTCTTATACCCGAAGAGGCAGCATCATTGGGTAAAGTTATACAACCTTCTGGGGTTGAGGAAAACCAGGGATGCGCGATCGACGATAAGTGACACGTGGACGATTCACGATCAGTGAATCGTCTAATGTCCGTGAACGCAAAATCGAACCGGAGCATTTTTTTGATGTCCGGGAATATATATGTTAGATCAGAGATAATTTTCACAACTAAAGGATATCTTAAGGTCCCGTATTCTCACCGCTCGCGTCAAATGTAGCTCGAGAGCGTTCTCGTTCTGTTTACTGAGGATTGTTTGCAGCGTCAATATGGGCGGAAAATCAAATGTAATTTTTAATATTGAAAGTTAAGATGCAGTTGTGTGCAAGAAAAAAAAAAATAAATTCTTCTGACAGATGTGCTAAGGTTTTCAAAAAAGTCGTTGATAATTTAAGAGATTGTTGTAACTTTTACAACAGCAGATGCGACTGTCTTTAAGGACAAGTAATTCGAACCTGTCATCTCGTATCGATGCATTAATTCTCGCGGAAGTTGTCAACGGCTCGCGATTGTAAAGGGAGCTAAGCGGATATCGATTATGCGCTAACGAGGCCTCTCCGTCCCGTTCCGGCGGATCGTCCTGATCAAACACATTAGCTTCGACTTCCGGTAGAACGAAGAGAAGACTCCATTGTCGGGTGAACTCGATGACAAGCCATTGTCGCCTTACGCGTTTCGCTCGTTTTTCGAGGAAATGGGAAAGTCGAGTGGCTCTCTCGACCCTCCATTGTGTCGATTCGGTTGCCGCAAAATAGGCACAATGATCCACGGATATTTCCTATCTAAGAGAAATCGCTCGAGGATGACATGGCAATCATCTGCTAACTTATGTTTACATTTGTATATTTTACGTTACACGTTTTCCTTTATTTACACACTTCACACACTGAATCAGAACTTGAAAATTATTTGACCGAGTGTTAATGATTTTTTATAATCTCGAAAAACGAAAAGAAAGATGCGAGTTACACAGAAGATTTCTCACACTGCGTGATAGCTAAGATATCACACGGAGAATCTCGCTAGTATGTAGAATGCATCTATATACATAGATCATGCGCTTTGTAAATCGTCAAGGAATCTCGAATCTTTCAAAGAGGCTTTGTACCGGCTTGATAAAAATTGATGAAGCCGCCAAATTGACGGCTTGGGCTCGGTACGATCGATCTTGAAAATTCCGAGTGGTTCTCACGCGTAGTCGCGCCACCACCCTGTGGAAGTCCATTGATTCGCGTATCATCGTAATTTCACGGCGCGTTACTTACGCGAAATAACTTGGGGGACCGCACGGCGTTTCTGCCTTCGGCTTTAAACAAGCCACGAAATTGGTTTACTTTTTGGCGCGACCCCTCGCCACCTCCCTCCGGGTGTCGCTCGAATCATGCCACCCTCGCGAAACGGCTAAAAAAGCAGCCAGCCTAATTTCCTACACCTCCCTCAAGACCTTATCTCCTTCTTTGCCCCCGTTGCGCTCTCTGTCTCTTTCTTCGCAGCCTCTTCCCTCCCCCCCCCCATTGGCTTCCGTCCAAGAATTAGCCTTTTAAATTGGCTCACCTACAGCTCCACCAATGTCGAGTGGTCGCAGCTTTTCCAAAATGGATAAAACGACCTTCTTTCTTTTCAACAGAACGCTACTTTAAGTAGTTAAAGAAAAAGTAATTAGCGAACACAGAAATCATTAGAAGATGTCGTTAACTCTTTAACAGTATTATATCTCTCTTGAAGATTATTTTTTTATTACTCGGCGCAATAATCTTTGACACTTGCGTGATAGCGCGCTTATAAAAAAAAAAAAAATTACTCTCTTTTTGATAAAATATAGTCTCTATGTGTATTTAAATAAAACGAAAGTTTTTCTACGACAATAATATTTTCAAACTTGAATTACGCTTTTAAATTATTAAGTGGATCTTACATAAAATAAATATTGCTTCTTAGCGTTCAGTGTAACTGAGAGTAAGTGAGATAGACGTTTTGCTTCTGATTTATTTCGTCCTTTTTCTCATAACCCCAAGGTTCACAGGAGGTCGCGGGAATAACATTCTCGCGAACGTCTTTGACCACAGAGGGTAGCCTCAATGTGATACTGCGAGAAGTCAGGCAATTTGCTAACTTGGCGAAAATATATTTGGGATTCGTAGTCCCCTCTTCTTAGAAAGGTGGAATCTGTTTTACGGTTATCGTAAAACAGCAGCAGAGCAGGCGGATCATTTTTCTAAGCGCGTTTCTTATCTTTAGTTTCTCTTTTAAGACTTTTCAGAAAAAAAAAGTTCGCGTAGATTGAGTCCGAATAGTTGTTCGAATTTTTGTCACGAGTTTTATTGATTTATATTATGTTTAGATTTCTTATAGAGCTTTGTGTGCAATTTGTCTTCTAGCGGAGAGATTAAACTCCAGTTTAGTCTCGGAAAATGCGTTTTGCGAACACGTGCCGCTCGCGCAACGACATCTTCAACGTGTAGCCACTCGTGCATATGGCATCGAGACATCGTACGCGATAACAGTGAAGGATCCTCGGCTTTTGTATCCCCCAACTGCGTTATGGGACCCGTGGGACTTCGGCCGCAGGCTACGCAACGACTAGCTCGACCCTACGATCGTGGTTGCGTAGACACACGCATTACAGGCTCTTCGGGGTTGAATTTGCTGCGGCAACTCTTGCTGTCCGCAACAGCCGAACGGCGCAATAAGAATAAGCGAAAGTCGAAAATACAAGACAATCAGTTAATTTGTATTTTTTGTTAAATATAAAAACTGTTACGTATCATAAAAAGAAGAAAGGAATAAAAAAACACGTGCATTCATAAATATTTTTGACATTAAGATCGGCCGCTAAAGAGCCGAGAGAGTTTCGGAGATAAACAACAAATTGAAAATGAGATTTCAAAAATTACAGTGTGCCGATGTTCGTGCTGTTAAAAGCTTGTCCGAGAAGAATTGATAGAGTAGAAGAATCACCGATGAAAAAGGAGACGCGATTATCGTTAAGTTCCGACACGCCCCGAGCATGCCGACCAAGAGAATTCAACTTGTGGAAATCCCAACAGATTGCTACGGGGTTTGTCGAGCTGCGGCGGCGGGTCCCTTTTCATGGTGGTTTCCTCATAAATAAAAATAACCATCGCACCCCCCGAGGGATACGTATACGCGATATCGCTTTCGTGTCTCCCTGGCACGGAAAATCAGTAAGAATCGGTCCGCTGTTCTCTCCTTTTTCATAGGTATATCTCGATAGATTTACTTCCGATATATTCGATATATTCTTGGCATACCTATACATTAATATTTTATCTCTCTCTCTCTCTCTCTCTCATATTATATCTCATAAGTTATTGTTCTAGTTTATTGTAATAATCCCCCTGCAGTTACAGATTTATAGTTTTATCTCTCTTTGTTACTCCGTAGATATATATATCTCTTTCTAAAATAATTTAAATAAATTATACATTATATTTATATGCGCACACCCACATAATAAAATTTGCGTTACAACACGCAGTTTAAACGCGTAAGATCTTGGAAACTCTTGGGGAATATCGGTTTCAGAATTACACAGCAATGAGATAGTGTGGCTAACACATTAAATTATTCTCGCTCGCACACACATATATGTATATAATCGGCAAGGCATACTGCCGGGTATTGAAACACAAATAGAGCGAATCATGGTTGATGCGGTCGTGCAAGCGAGAATCGTTCTTTCGAAAAAGTCTCTCGCCTCGTTACCGGTTTCCAACCCCGAGGAGGGGCATCGCCAAGAAGGCGCCAATTACGAACACGCAAGTCTTCGGGACAGCCGCGCGCGAGAACTCTCGTCAAGTTCTCGCGAATATTTGAAAAAAAAAAAAAAAACTTAACAGAAAAAACATCTGTAAACAACAAGAGTGAACGAAAAAGCGAACGATGTAAAGACGATGATGAGAAGCGAGAGAAATCTTAAAAGAAATCTGAAAACTCTAAAGAAAATCAAAACAAATCTGAGAGGGAGACGTCTGATAAAGAATTAAGAGATTCAGAAAATTGACTCGAGAAAGAGCGTAAACGCGTAAGCACGAACCTTATGTTCGAGATTATTGTATTTATATTGGCTAAACTGAGATTCTCGGTTCTCATTTCGTAGCCCTTAAGCCCGAATTAGTGTCGATATCACGAAGGTGGCATTTCATGCGAAACCTACGCGCGAAAGGCAGGGCTTAGCATCCTCGTTCGAAGTACCCGCTAAGCTCGTTGGGGTGATTTGCTAAGCCCGCTAATAAATAGAACGATAGATGGCAACGTTCCAACCCTCCCGACGCCTCCCCCTTCTCCCTCGTGCTACCCTTCGTGACTCGCTCGGCCGAATTACACGCGGATCACAGGTCTTTGAGCTCCAAGTCGACGTACACTGTGCCATTACCGAGATAAATTGTGGTCGTCATCTCGATAAGTCAAATCCATTGCGTACAAGAAAAGCTGCTTGGCAATATCTCAACAATATCTCGACGCGTTCTATTGTATCGCTTAAGATATAAAAAGTTAAAGTTGAAGATAAGTTTAGACAGACAAGTGATTTTGAATATAAAACAGTCGTATTTATAATGGAAGGCAAAATTTATTACTTATATAAAAGTACGACATTATGAAACATTTTCAACAAATTTTATCGCATTATTCCGTAATATTTATTGCATAAATAAAATCTATAATCTCTAAACTTTCAATTGATTTTGCTAACGTAGGAATTACCCAACGTTTTATTATGCATTCTGTTGCATATTTTAAAATAAATCACATATAAAATCTTAATATGACCTATGAGAAAATAACGTACATATGCTATTACATAATAGCAACAAATAAAGCATAAAAATATATAATATAATAAAGAAAATCCTGCTACATGAACAGAAAAAATTATAGTAAGAAACAGAATATACAGAGAGAAACGGGGGAAAAAAAGAAAAATGAAGAGGAGAGACAGATAATCGAGATAACTTGAAAAACCGATGTGTTACATAAAAAAATCAAGAACCAACAAAGCAAAAATCGCATTGTCGCGGGAGTACGAGAGAGAGAGAGAGAGAGAGAAAGGGAGAAGAGAAGGGCAGGTAGAGAGACGACCAAACTTCTACCCTCGAGACAATCGAGCTCGTATATTCCGATTAGGGGGTGGCATTCACTTATAAGCCATATCATAACACTTGTCCGCAGCGCGTTACGATCCCTAGCAGACTACGGTTTGGTGGGTGATGCGGGGATAGAACGAGAGAAGGTGGTGGCTGGCTTTTCCTCTGCCGGGCTGCCTCTGGGGGACAGATTTACGACCACCTTGGGTACTGATTCACCGGTCGCCGCCGCCACCGCCAGGAGGTTGCTCCTGTCCGAATGGACCAGCGCCACCCCCGAGTGCGCGTGGGTGCGAAACAACCCCGAGCGACACCACATGTTCGTTCTTTCGAGGGCGGTCTCGCGAGTTGTAATGACCTGCTCGCCGCTCTGAATTCCGAGCTTGTGATTATTACTTTATGAGCAACGAGAGAGTCGAAATTGTATCGCTCGACGTGCCAGGAATTTCACAGATGCCAGGACATGATTACTCCGAGAGATGTTGACACGATTATCGAGGAAATTAATAAGATAGTAATATAGTTTATATATACCAGTACACTGCTACATATATAAATTAATTATGATTAAAATATACCGTCGAATTTAAACAATAAACACACTAATATACATCCGAATTTTTGCGTAATATTTTATTTTCATTTACTTCCATTTTTGTGTGCATACGGTATCTGCGTTTTTTCCTTTTTTTTTTTTTTTTATAAATGGTTCTTCGAAAATGTATTTCTTTCGGTTTCTTTCTCCGCTTCTCTCGTTTTTTTCACTCTTGCTTTTCCCTCTCTTTCGCTATGCCTTGTTTTTTAAAACCGGCGGACCGCTTTCACGGAGCTCCTTTTACGGTCGAATTTGTAACATTAAATTGACGGGCTCGCGCGCCGCTGTGCCGCGATACTTCGACGCCGGTCGCCCTTCAACACAGCTCGCGCACCGTGAAATTTCGTGGTCTTTTTTATTGTCCGCTTTACGGCGCCCGTTACGCAGACAAAAAAAAGAAAAAAAATGATGAAAGCTTCCTCCGATCGCCATTAAGACCATCATCGTTGGAACTCCGCGAAATTTGGAGAGAGCCGTCGAATCTTGAAAACTACCACCTATTAATTACATAGTTTAGCGTTTATCACCGTACTTTTCTCCTTTTTCCTTTTTGTCTAAAAATAATGTCTTATAAGAACATGTTAACAAAATCGTTCATGATAATATGAAAACTAATAATTGTTATATAAAAAAACCTAAACAATGTCTTTTTTTATTATATATAGAAGTTGTTCAACACAATTCGTCGAGAGAGAGAGATACAAAGTCTAAACTTCAAGTTTTGTTAAAGTTTTAACACAGATTGGCACGAAGAGCAGCGAAGATCCGTAAAATGGGTGTGACGGAGAGTTTCAGGAGAGAAATAGAGCGAGTGGAAGGAACAACGAGAGATTGTGCTGCGTGCGCTGCCATAAAAGCTACCGTAGTGGTGTCGAGACGTATAACGTTTAACATTTAAACCCTTAGAAGGTAGTAAGGTTGGCTCCCTGTAATTATTGCCGAGGCGCGGCGCCTTGAGGTCTTCATTATAGTGAGTATCCTTGTTATTTTTCTGTACCGCGAAGCGTGCACGCATATATACGCGAGCGTGCACTTTCGTTTACTACAAGAAAGACGCACGAAGAAAAGAAGATTCATAGCACACACAAGAACGATTGGGAATATATAGAAAAGAAAAGAGAACAATTCTTTGTAACATCTGCGAATCGTGCATTTTGATGAAAAAAAAAAGGAAGATAAAATAAAATTTTTATAAAAGAAATATTTATTATGCGCAATTTATACATCAATTTGCTACGTTTCACATTGATTTAAGAATATTGGAAGGACCGGCGGGAAATAATGATAGCCTGTGTGCGACACACAAACATATCGACTAAAAAAACAAGTTTTATAAAAGTAAAAACACTGTAGGATAAAAAAGAAATTAACGGAATGCATAAACACACTTGTTCGCGCGACATCACAAATAGAGTGACTACTTTCAAATTGGAAGATCTATTTTCGTGGTCGACGACGATAAAGCTCCGGCAAACCGAAAATTAAGCAAAAGGATGAAGGGACAAGAGCGAAAATGGTGCGGGAGAGCAGCTGGTTTTCTAGTTGACCGCAATCATCAGTCGCATTTTGTTTGTGCTAATGTGTCTAATTCTTGCGATGCGCGCAGTATTTTTTTTTTTTAATCTTTCCGAGATAAAACAAAGCGAGTTAATTGTTAATAATATTCTCTCGCGAGAAAATAAAAAATTTGACGCGTAGTGTCAAACCGACGTTTCTCTTCTGATCGTCGGCAATCAGCGTGGTCGTTCGCATAGTTACGACGCGGTGTAAAATCATAATCCAATTTGTCCGAGAAGGCCGCGATGGATGCAGGTGGGTCAATGAAGTCGTCGCAGCTCTTGGCCGGACCGAACGTTTAATCATCATAAATTTCGCGAGAAACCGCAAACCGGCTTTGCCCCGCACTGCGGGAACGGAACGTGATTCGCGCCACAGCCACCTGCGAGAATCTCGAGACTTTGCGAAACCTTTATAGGCCTTACTATCTAAGTGCTAAGCTAAAGAAATGAAGTTCTTTCGTTTTTTTTATCCATACAATCTATAAACACTTTTGTTCTGTCGTAAAAAAATTAAAAAAACAATATATCAACGAGAAGTTTTAGAAAAAGAATAGTGATTTAAAAAATAGCTTTTTTTTAGCATGTTAGTTTGCTAAAATCATAATATGTTATATGAAATATATGTAAATTAAGAAAAAAAGTATTAGTATTTTAATTAATTAGTAAATTTTTTTATAATATTCTCTTTTCTTCGAGACTTTCTCTTTCCCTCTCTTTTAGTCTTTGTTTCTTATATCTCTTTATATCTCATCATGCTTCGGTTCTAATTTGCTCTGATTGTATCCGCGTTGCGTATCGCCTATTGGCGCACGTAAGAGTTCCCCCGGCTTTATTGGAACGCGTTCTCCGAAACGTTTCGCCATCGCACCATCGCAGTATCATAAATTTTCGCGAGAGCTCTGCGACGAATTATTCGCAACATGATGGCGGCGCGCGTTTCGCGGGACAATTTCTCAAAAGCGTCGCTCGCACGAGAGATCGGAGTCGGGCCCCCGGTATCAATCTAAATTACAAATTCCATCGAACAATGGTGCGAGCGGAGGGAGGGCCGTTAATGCGAGCGGTCGAGAGGGAGATTCCGCTCACGCTGGCCGCGCGGAGCGCGAAGAGCGTGCATTAACTTAATTTATTTGCCCTTTATTCGGCCGTCAGTCGCGCCGCTAGACGCCAACCAGCGACGCCAGTTAACACCAGAACGATTAGGACGCGGTGAACTATTCAAAAGAGAGCAGAGTTATTTATGAGCCGCAAATTATGCAGAACGTAAAACCTGGAGCTGTTGAAATTTATTAATTGAAACATATATTTGTGCGTAAAATAATAAAAAAAAAAAAAAAAAAAAAAAAAAACAAACGTTCTTCTTCACGAAGAGAAATCGCAAAAGCGAAAGTTCAGCCGTGTAATCTTCGAAACTATACAAAGTCGATGGTGCAATAAGTTAGACCCAGAACAAAGTTCAGGGTAACCGCGACAGGACCGTCCCCTAAGTATACGGGATGCTGCCGAGTTCGTATTAAGTTTTCGGAGGGATGTAAAGCACGGTCGTAACAAGGGGTGGCTTTCCTATGATTCCGGGACGAGACCACTAACGGGACTAACACACACAAGTGACCATCGGTACAAGTTCGTAAAAAGGGTGGTTGTAACCGCGCTCTATTGCGCCCCCTCTAACAAAAATTATATTTGGATTACAAGCATTATCGTTCCGAAATAAACTTGACTTTTATGGCAGCATGGGAGTTGTTTGCCGAGCGATCTCTTCGACATTCGCAAGCGGAAATTAGGCCATTGAGTGTTGTATGAATTTGATTTTTATTAACCGCCGATATTATTTTTAATCTTTTTCAAGATAATTTTTTTGTTTATTAATTAGCTTCTTAAAAACTTTCCTGAAAGTGATTCCACGATATTTATATACCAATGACGTGTTGCGCTTACTCACAACGTCTGAACGTCGATTAAGTGTTCGCGATTTCCATCCTTCGCGCAAATTCATTTCCCTATTATTTCGCGACGTCACCCAGGTGATATATGAATTGTTTGGCACGAGAACGCACGCGCGAATTGTCCTAAATATCCATCGAGTCTCTCCTCAGGGTTGAAGCGAGTCGCGTGCCGGGCATCCATCATCACTTTAAAAGGGCCGCCCGAAGGAAGGGAAGGCTGGTCCGCTAAACGTTGTCAAAACGTTGACAAAGTCACGTGCGAGATTGAAGAAACGTCTTTTGATCGACGAGCGTGTTTTCAGAAATCTTCATGCCTATATACTCTTTCAGAATTCATCTGGACAAAGCATATCTGGCATTTGTGTTTCGTGCAATTTAAAACAATAAAAAAGCATAATACTAAAAGTACAGTAAAAGGATGTACACTTTAGCTATTACGCGGAAATCGAAAGACAGGTTCTTCTTGTTCGATATGTCGGCGGTGATTTAAAATGATACGCGCCGCAGAGCAACTGGCGTGGCACCTGGGATATCCCCAAGAGTGCAGTGCCTCACAGTTAGCCGTTTCCGGTTTCATGCAACGCGATTAAAAAGCTCTTGCTCCAGGCTCTGCGGAGGACTAAGAACTTCGCGGATTTATCAGGCTTTCTAGACGGATCTTTTAAAATGATCGTTTTCATCCGTCGAATTATTCGAACGATCGTAGAAAGCATATCCCACGCTCGGGACGACTATTAATGATTCTTGAGGTCGACCTCACTTCCTTTGATAGCGGCGTCTTAAAGTCTGTCACGGTCAGAGCCAGTTGCGCGTTCCGTATCTCCCTTTCAGCCCCTTTCCCCAGTTTGTCCGTCGCTCCCTCTTTCGCCGAGGGATATTAATTATGCCGAGCGATAATGACCGCGCGTGAGCCAACGAATCCGGCATTAATTGGCCGGCAGATAGTCGGTTGCTGCTGCTGCTTCCTAGTGTGAGAGACAAGTGTGCCGATTGATAGGACGGAAATAGATCGCGGCGGAACTTTAAATCGGAATGGCGAAACGACTCTTTCCACGCGAGTGATTTATGTTTCCTCTTAGACCAGAGTGTCGCGGCCTAGTTCCCTCTTCGCTCAGATCGACGCGCTGAGTTAATCAATATCAGACTGTAATTTTCCAACGGGATTATTTTCGATAAGGAACTTGCTTGCGTGTGTGAACAATAAAAAAAAAAAAAAAACCGATCTCTCTTCTGGTTCCGGAAGTTCTCCCGGCAATATAAATAATCTTTCATTAGAAAAGATATAAATATATTAAAATGACATATAGCATACATTTATATATGTACCTATGATGTATGTACATATACGTAGTAGTAAAGAAGGAATAGTTGCAGTGAGAAATAAACTTCCGCTATTAAGTTCCGATATAAAAAAATCTGTTAACAATAGTGCACATATATCCGAAACCGGAGTTTACTCCGCACACAGTGTTTTATTTCAACCGCCATCCCTCGCACGCTGCAGACTCATGTTTTTTGCAACGTCCAACATTATTTCTGGCCGATGGAATAAAACAAGATTTTGGTACAGTCAAATTACTCTGGCGAGGAGAGGAAAAGAGGGGAATACGCGAAACAGGGGAGAGGGTGATAAAGAGGGTGGTAGGATGGAGGGTGGCGAGAGGGGATAGACAGATCAGATAGAGTGGCGTACAACGGGTGTTGTAGCGGGATCGCGAAAAGAGCAACAAATCCAGTGGCTTTATCGGCCATCGCCGGTGTAATCCTATAGGTGCTTAGCGTGAAATCCCATAATCGATAGTTTGCTTAACCCGATGCCACGTGGCGCCGCGTGCGAGCCTCCATTAGACCGGGCTCGCACACCTTTAATGCAAAGTGTGCACACGTCTACGAGAGAGCAAAGCTCAGAGGGTGAGCGTATCTCTATGTTAATATGGGAATCCATGTGTAGCCCATGGGGGAATTCGATACGTCCCGCGCGACACATCTGGATTCGACTTTCTCGCGGCCGACTTAATTACCGCAGTCTAAAACGAGTTTCCCTTGCGGAAAATTTGTACCAAGCTTGAATGTGTGTGTTGTTGGAGCGTCACATCGGCATAAAGCGTAGGAAAATACGGCGATATATACAAATTAGCTGGCGCAAATTTTGGAATGTTTGAAAAGTATAAAAAACGTGTTGTTAAAAAGATAAAAATTGCATGGAAGTAATGTATACTAAAGAGAAATGACAGACTTTTTGCTCTTTATCTACTACTAGTTAAAATAGCGGTTTCTATTGGTGGCGCACGCTTTGTAAAATTTATCTGCAATCGTCACGATGCGAGCAAAAAATTTGTATCGTTATGGTATCGTAAATGGTATCAATCATGAGAGATTCATCACATCGAACTGGCGCGGTATTTTAAATTTATTACGCCTCCATTTTTTTTTTGTGCAGTACAGACATTAACATTCTTGATTCAGTTTTTGCAAATAGTAGATCTCGATGCGGAACATATATCTAAGAGAGAGAAAAAGAAAGAGAGAGAGAGAGAATAATTACGAGAGTACGAGAACATCGCGTCAGAACGTTCCCAAATAATTTAGCCATCTTACTAGAGCCCGACCACGTCGAATTGTCGGTACACACACGATTACGTACGCCTCGTTTCCACGTCATGGGAACAGGTCCCACGTTGCTCGCGCGTTTCGGCTCCGGGCCGTTCTAATTCCAATCGCCGTGAAAATAGTTTTAATACGCAGCGCGTCACCCGGTCACGGCTGATTAAGCCGACGCGCGCAATATCGTGCGAACTTTTCTACCGTTTCGCCTCACGACGACGAACTACACACAGGCGCGAAGACCCTCCGATAAATTCTCGATTGGTATATCGCGGACGATTTCTTTATTTGCGATCGCGCATCGTTGCATGCGCGTCCCGTGCGCATTAAACGCCGTATCCAATCGATTCTCGACGTTCGATCGCGCGAAACCGCCGCTTCATAAATAGACGCTCTTACAGCTATTTCCTTCTCTCAAGCGGCGGCGGCGTCGGCGGCGATGCGCCGCCTCTTTGCTCTTATTGGCAACGATAGAGGCGGGATTCAATAGTTATTCATTAAACTCGAATTCAGTCGAGCAGGATGCTCGGGTCAGTTCCACGCTGACCTTGCGGCTATCTTCAAAGGCCTTATCTCCCGCCGCGCGCTCTCTCGCTCCGCCGCGCCGTTCCTCTGCTCGTTTTCTTCGGCCGCCTTCGCCGTCGAACATCGTAAGGTCGGCCGATACGTCTGTTGGTGAACGATTGGAAATCGACCGTCCCCCGATCGTCGACAAACCGCTTACTACTGCTACGGCATTTCTGTCACGGACATGCGGTTTCTTTTTTTTTTCCTTTACAGAAGCTTTTAACATGAATGTCAACGATCAAGTGAGAATTGACATAAATAGCAAGAAGAAGAATCTTCCTTTATGCTCAACGTTTACGATTTACGTAAAGTTGCACAGAAGTAATATACATTAGCAATAATCGGTGCCAAAAAAAACTATGTAACATATGCTACGACTGATCTTGATTGAAAGTGTGACCTGTGAGAGAGTCAACCTCTTCTTCTCACATCGCGAGACGCCACCGGTTGTTCCCATCGCCGATTCCTGCCACCCCTGGCCTACGCTAATGTTCGATGATGAAGTTATCCAGCGATAATGGCTCAATTACATCGCGACGTGCTGCGGCATGCCGTCTGTCCGTTCTTCCCCATCGGGCCCCAAAGAGGTGCCCCTTGCGCGGATGAAGCGGGGAGAGGGGAAGAAACAAGCATCGTCGCACCGTATACTTATCATGGCGATTGTTTATGTTGGCTGATGGCCACTTATGCTGCACACACATCGTATTACGGAGCCGTTCTCGGGACCTCACGGCCCGTTACTTAGCCCGTGGCCTGGGCATCGTAAGGTAATGGCGAACGCGTTACGGATAAAATGTATACTTAGTCTCACGGCTCGATGGCACCGATGCCTCTCGATGCCTCGGCAATATTGAGATTATTCTACCTTCCTTTCCCCTCCCCTCGTTTCGGTCAGATACTTCCTTGTTTCTCTCCATCGTTATCGTCGCAAATTTTGATCGTTATCATTTTGTGGAAAGAAGATATTTCTCCGCGACGGGGGGGAGGGAAAGGAAGGAAGGAAGGAAGAAAGGAAGGAAAAAGGCATTTATCGCTGCCACCGAAGCCTGTGACGACATGTAAGTAATAAGACACAATAACTTGCTTAATTCTAAAAAAATGTGCAACGCGTGTGCGATTTCCGTCATATTTGACATATTTTTTGTAAGAAAGACAGAACGTGTGCAATATTGGGGAAAAATATTGAAGGTGCGTATGTGAAACACAGTATTGCTGTATCTTTTATTCTCTCTCTAATATATCGATATTCTGTCATATAAATATTAACACTCTATTATTTATATAGTAATAACAATTTATACTTTAAAATGACGTCAAAAAAATAGGAACAGAATATTTCGAAGCCAGAGATAGCCATCGTCAGTTTTTAAATGGAAGCGATAATTTGCCGCAGGTCGACGAAAAATGACGATCGATCCAAGGCAAATACGGTTATTGCTTAGTCTTGCAATGGGAGGAGGGGGGCGTATCTGTCATATCGGTTTTGCGTTTAACATAATTCGGTATTTTGTAAGTGGCGCGACAGGTGCGCGCACCCCGCAGGGAGATGACGTCAGCGCGTGGCATCTTCTCGGGATGAAGGATCAACAAAAAGCGTGGCAAAACCGCGCGAAAAATCAGAGATAGCCTCGAACGACTCGCCGATCCGGGCTACGTTTACGCAGATTGACCACCTTCGATGTTAATGGGACCCTGATTACAAAGCACGCTCCAGCTCGGCCCTGCCCCCTGTTTATATCAATATCTCAGCGTTGCGCTCACGCGCGCTTCACTCACACGCACGCACGAACACGCGCATCCTTTACGACCGGCTTTTATTAAAATACAGATCGTATACGCGCGCGAATCAGAGAGGGGGATGAAATTATCGACTCGTTCGGAAATAAGTTTGCGAATTAATTCTTCGTAGCGTCTTCATCACGCGTCTTCATCGCGCGGATCTTGTCACGAAAACTGTCTGAATTTCACAAAGAAACAAATCTGATTTTGTATGAGATTGTTATATACACACACTTTTTTTTTTTACCTTACGTTTCAAAGAATCTCTCTATTATACGGATCTATATCGACGGGTCAAAGCGTGACGTGAAAATTTTTCTCGGCGTAATCGAGTTTTCGTTCGTGCGCTCTCTAAGCGAAAGTATCACGGACGAAAAGGTAGGTGTGCTTCGAAATACAATCCAATTCGTAGCGGATTTCAAGTGGGCTAAATCCTCAACCGATCGACCGCGCGGCGTGGCGTTTCTAGTGCGAACCACCCCCTTCGGTGTGCCTCTTTCTTCGGTCTTCGCTCGTTTGGGGGCAGAAAACGCAGCGTCAGCGCGCCGATGGTACCATTCGCGCGGACCAAATAAAATGTATCGGGTATTTTATTCTTTGCTGTTGTGTGTGTGTGTGTGTGTGTGTGTATGGTGTAGACGACGCGTTGTCGATTTCCGATTCTGTGGGTTCGTGCGGAGGGTGACCTGCACGCGAATTCGATTTGGTCCGCGCTTTCACAATACCTTATCCCTCTGTGTAACACATACATATAATAATAACATACCAAAAATCGTTCTTGTTTTTATAAATGTTGAATACATCGAATTCTGATACGTGTGTACAAGGGGAAGGGCCATATATAAACAAATAAATAAAACATCCAATGTATATAAAGTGGCTAAAAGGATTCTTCTTTCAAAAAGGTCAGGATGATAAAAAATTACAAATACGTGATAAAAGGTAAATATTCGAGGAGAAAAATAAAATTACCGAAAAAGAGATTTTTAGAACTTGATTGTGAGATGTGTGTATATTTTTATCTTTATGTAACACAATCTGAGGAGGGTTGAAAATGATCCTTGATGAAGAGGACGCGATGTATATAGGACTTGGCTGATCTCGCTCGTGGCTCGTTCTCTCTTTTCCTCTCTCTTCTGATCGTTTCGAAACGAGTCCGGACAAAACATTTCCAGCCACGATGCGACGGAACGTATAATAAGAGTGTGATTAGCATTATTTACGGCCGGTTAACTATTAACTCATAAATCAACCGGCGACTATATTATCCAGCGCCCCACGTTCGTGCACGTCCAACCGGCTTCGACTCGACCGTGGAAAACGGTACGGCACCGAGGTGCCGGATCCGTAGATCAAACGCTCGATAAGGATGATTCGAGAACCCCGGGGTGAGAGACACCCCCTCTCGGCCAACCATCTTCTTCCTAGTGATTTAGTTAGAAAAATATCTGTTTAGGCCGCTTCCGCACTACCCTTTCCATATTTTACTCTCTTCGAATTTCAAGACAAAAGAAGTTAACTCTTATGACGTAATACGGATTTACGAGGCTATTGCTCGAACATCGCATTTTTTACTTTTCTTCTTTAGACATATATAACATTTTTATTTTAAAACAGTTTTCTCTCTCTTCAGTCTTGTGTTCTTCATTTTTTATTTATTATATTTTTATTATATTTTTCAGAGAATTTTGTCAAAAGAGAGGAAGAGAGAGAGAGGATATATTTTTCGTTTATATTTTTTGACATATCTAATTTATTTGTATATGATATATGTTAAATACAAATTTTGAAACAACACTTTTGACAAAATAAAATGTATTTGATTGATATTAATTGAGAAACGTATATTTTCTTATTTTTATATTGTCTGTAATTAAATACTTAAAAACAATTTTAGCGTATTTCTTATAAATTAAAAGTTGCATTAAGTGTATTTACAAATACTGCGAAAGAACTGCGCTATATGTATATTAAAGAATACTTTGTATACGCGCATGGTCGTTTGATATTATTATTGACATAAGGGAGACATTTATATATTTTATTCCGATATCGATATCAATACGGGATATCGATACTTTTCTCCGATAAGAGGTCTGGCAGAAAGTGGTCGTAAACGAGACGGAGCAAAGAAACACGGAGAGACGCGAAGATGGCCGCGGCTCTCTTCTTGTCTCGCGTGCGGCTTCTTTCTCTTTGTTCCGCCGATAGAACATGCGGATCACGCGTCGGCGGTTAGTTCTGATTAGCGACAGAGCGAATGACGTACCGCTGCCAGGTTCTCGTGCCGCGAATACTCAAGCAGTAAGTATACTATATACGCGTTCTCTGCCGAGAGCGCAGGGCCAACCACCACCGCGCCAGTTTATGAGTATTTATTTAGCACCCCCGCGACGCACTCTTCGCTAAATAGTTTCCGAAAAGAATTCGCGTGCGTATTTAAAAAAAAAAAAAAAACGTAAATGATATACATATATTTGACGTTATTTAGATTTAATTGTTATTTTTACTGTAAATCAAAAAGAAGCGAAAGAGAAAACATATTTCTTTTATTGTACGGCATGACTATTCCGTATTGCCGAAGAAAGACCGTAAGAGATTAATTATTCTTTATATAATACGATTTTCTAAACATTTGTAGCTTTTTACGTAAACAAAAAAGATAAACGAAACGCGTGCGAGCGTTTATGACTTACACAGCGCATCATTTAATCGTTCAATTATCTATCTATTCTCTTTTCACCAAGCGGCAGAGGGAAATCGACAGCCTCAATAGCGAGACGTGATAAAGCGCCGTCGTCGCGAACGTCATTCGATATAACGCGGGGTCGTCGGGAGAAGTTGCATTGAGAAATTTCAATTCATAAGGTCGATGAAGCTCTGGCTTGTGATCCATTGATCTCAGAAATATCGTCGGGGTTACGCAACGTTGAATGAGCGGATAGTCGGCCGGATGTCGATAACGTTTCAATTTGTCGACATCAAAACCGAGACTTGCCGTAATGCACACACAGATTTATGCATTTAGCTCGAATGTAACAATATTACTGCAATTGCTACATTAACTGTAATGTGGTTGCAAAAGTTTTTTCAAAACCTTTCGACCATTTGTTGATTTCAAAATAAACTTACAACGTGTGCACTTGTGTGTGTCTAACACTCTTCTAAAAGTTAAAAACCACAGAAATTGATGTTTTGCACGAATTATCTCTGTGATCGATATGAAATTATGGCGAACATTTTGTATGTCTGTAGATTTATGGATTTATTTTGATTTATAATAGACGTATTGGTCAAGTGATTCAATTGGACCGACGGCGAACCATTGGAAACGAGAGATGGCACGTTGACAATAATCGCGATTTCGCGATCTAGTGGATGCGAGAAATGATAAAAAAAAAAACGTTCCCGCGAGTTGCGAGGGGAAGAGCGATCGACAAGACTGATTCGCACAAGCCGTGTGCTCGCCCGGCTAATTAAGTACGCTATAAGTTAATTGAGATGCTGCGGCGTAGGAATAAAGCCGAAGATACGAGCGAAATGTTAAACTGTGTAAACATCGAGCTAATTACTTCGAGACTTTATCGCATTACTCCACCGCCGCTGCCGCACCGAGCTCGACGAACGAGCTAAGCGGATATATATAAGTGCGCGCGCGAAAGCAGGAAAGTGGGAAACTCGTGGACGGAGAGGAGAGAGAGAGAGAGAGGAGGAGGAGGAGGTGTTTCGTGTAAGAGAGGCGGTGAAGAGGAAAAATGGCGTTTATTTGCGAGAAGTCATTAGACGCGGTCGACAGTTAAACTTGATGTGACCAGTTTACAACGTCATTCATTGAAAATAAAATCAATATTTAATGTTGCAAAAGAGTTCTAAGAAGATGGATAAATGATATATTGTACGTCTAACATTAGAAAAAAAAAAAAAAGGAAAAAAAATCAGATAAAATTACATGAAAATATTTAATGAGATTTAATATCTAATTTTGATTAGATATGTGCGTACAGAATTCAAATATTTATATTGCGTAAAGTATATAATATTTATTATTACTTCAGAGAATATAACGAAAGGTTAAATAATACGAACAAGAGACGAGATGGAAACGAAGAGAAGGACATAGTTTCGAGGTGCTCGTGGCGTAGCAGTGGTAACTGCTACTCACGGAAGGTGAGGAGACCCAGTTAATTACTAAAGCGTTTTAATCGCCGGCAAAGTTCTGTCTGGGAAAGGGCTTCGAGGATGCGGCTGCTGTGTAAATTAGGAACTCGCCGGCTTCCTCTTTGCTCGTCCTTTTCGCGTCCGCATTATGTACGCTTGGTCTCTCGAGACGTGCGCCAACCTAATTTCCTGCAAAAGCTGACTTTTACGTAATAGCATGTCGCCTTCAAATCCCAAGAAAATCAGTCGTACTTACTAAGAGTGTTTTTTCCTTTACATTAAAATGTAATAGATTTGACTAGTGTTTTTTTTACACAAGGATCTAGTTTGACTGGTTATTTTTATACGTGTGTGAAAAAAACCCAGTTAATAATAATAGAATTATAACAATTCCACAATTACATATGTCGATCGTAAAATGATTTCTTACTTGTAAATATATAAATTTCATATAAATAAAATTTATTTATTTTTTCCTAATTTTTTCGTTATAGTTTTTAGAAGAAATTCGTTTTGCTTAACGTGATATATTAAATGCCTCTTTTTCTCACTTTTCGTTCAATCTCTCCTCTCTTCCCTCTGGTTCCTGACGCATATTTAGGGGTCGCCGGTTACAGGTTGCCTCGGTAACCACATCGAGAAACCCTCTGTCGTTGCCAAGGTAACCTTCTCCTTCGCCTTTCCGCTCTCCACTCTCTTTCTCTCTCTCTCGGAAATTCAATTCGAGAGAGTGAGAACGAATCTGCAGGGTGAAGAGTGCTGGGGTTTCGGTAGAGCAAAAGGAAAGGAGGAGGAGATCCGAAGCGGAGGAGGGAAAAAAGATGGTGCGCTTTCGGATGATTATATTTGATGGCGCGAGCGAGGACGTGCCAAATGAGGATTTGACCTTGATTAAAGGCGAGCTTTCCCTCTGTTTGTCTTTATCAATGATAAACACGAATCGCGCATGCCGTGTCTGGAACAATTCGTTCCAGAGAAAAAGAGAAATTTGTCGGGATATCTGATTTACTCTGCACAAGAGTGTTTCGTAGTTAAGCGATAATTACTGAAAGAGTGCAAAAATAAATTTATTGTGTGTATGTTATATTAAAAAATATAATAAAATATTATAAATATAAAATTGTCGCTTATATAAATTAAAAAAATATATTTCTTTCATCACTACGTAATCGTAAAATCACGTAAAATCAGTTATGTAAGAAAAGTTTGCATAAATGTTCACATTTTTGATTCTGCTTTCCCAGTCGTTAAAGATTCAAGATTGTACGATAACTTATTGGCTCGCGTCGATTCAGGAAGTATCGCAGGGCTTAATGGAGCAGATCCTCGTGCGGTTTGGTATTCGCAGCTGAACTGGGCGGAAGAACTTATTCATAAGATTACTCGCCATTTTTGTCATGGCGCTCCTTTCTCCCTTCCTCCGGTATCGTTATTTAAGTTTTATATTAAAGCACGGTCGGCGCGCGCGGGAGCCTCCGGGTATTTGATGTATGACCCGCGCGTGTTCTGGTTCCTTCACCAAGATGCGCCTAAACGTGAGATATCGTACTCGATCAATTTTTCATGGTTCCACTTCACTCCTTTCAGTCCCTCTTTCTCGTCTCTGAGATAACCGAGCTTGCGATTTCTCATTGTTAGTCCCAAGAAGCGATAAATAATTCAATTATTCGCACAATGAAAAGATCATTTCTTAAGACGTTAATTATGCTTCTTAAGTTTGCGTTTTGTATATGATCTTTCATAAATTTAGTTCCTACAAAAAAAAAAGACATTCGACAGTGCGCTGTAAATTATTTTTAGTCAATGTAAAAAATTAATTGCCTACATTTTTTCTTAATCTCAAGATGTGAGAACGAGTTAAAATTATAATTATTGTATTGTCAAGTGCTAGTTCGACAATAAAAATAAAAGATGATAGATAAGTGATCTGCTGTCTCAGTTCTCGTCGACGAATCGCGTGCTAAATAACTTCGCTAACAAGCTGCCGCCGCCACTGTACAAAAAAAAGATTACGTAAGCGGTAATGGCCGCCGGCTCCTTCTAAATTCGAGAGCGTAATGTTTCTGGCCGAGCGCGTAATCTAAGAAAAAGGGCAGAGCGAGCGAGTATATAAGTGCGCGAGACGCGATGTGTGTGATGGGGGTTAATTTTAATTTCCCAATTTTTCCTCACACCGACGCAGCGCAGGTGGTGGTGTAATTTCCTCTCCAGCAGAGAATAGATGTAATTACTTAACGCCTTCGAGCTCCTTTTATTAAAAGAGGATCGCGCCCTCGGGGCTGGAGGGGCGGAAGAAACTCGGGGTGGGAGTCACCGCAGGAGTGGTGGTCACGATTATGGGGCTGTCTCTTCCTTTGCAAACTCCCTTCGCTCGGGAACTAAAAAGGATTTTCTATCTTATTAATTTTATCAGTGACTATAATATTCTATCTAACTATATATTTCTAGATCTTTTAACGACGATCATAGGAATTAAAAAAAAAAAAACAATAAAAAAGTTTAGAGTTTTTTAATTTAAAAATTTGTTAAAAGACATTTAGATGGTATCTAGAAACTAACAAAAAAATCTGTGGCTGTAATTTAAATTAATTTTTTACATATAATTGCTGCGCGCGTTTAGCGCTACATGTACAATATACATGATATTATTTCAACGCCTCATATTAACAATACATAAAAATATAACTTTTAAGTCAGATGAGTGAAATTCAGATTATCACGTCTGTGTAAGCAGCTTTAGATTTTCTCTTTGGAAACTTTTAGAGAAAAGAAGCGAGGACAGCAAACGGAGCAACAATTTGGGCAATAAATAACCGCACAACTCACTGATATATACTTCGCCTGTCCATTACAACAAATTCAACTCGGATCGAATTCGAGTGCCTTGACCGATGAGATCGGCAAGGATGTCTCGTAGCGGCTGTGGGAAGGGAGGAGCCATCTTGCGGCCTGTTTCAGGGCAGCCACCAATTGATTCGCCCCCACCACAAGCGCTGCAACCCGGCGTCGATTTAATTCCAGGACGAAAAAAGCGCCTGATGGGCGTAACCCTTCGCGTAATTCCTGCGGTCGCATTGGCTCAATATTCCGTGTCACCCGCGAGCCCGCCGTACGCCCGACCAATCGGAAGTCTGTGGGCGGGTCTTGAAACCAGTTTCAGTTTCGCGGACAGAGGGGAGTCGTTGACTCGAGTCTCCGGGCAGATAGTATTGTGCCGTTGGCTCATGCCGTAGTGGCTTTATACTGGCAGGTCCTTGCTACTAAAGGAAATCTCGGAGACCCACTTGTCACGCGCACGAACCCGCAGGTCGCGAGGACCCGGAAGTTTTTCGGTGACGTGACGCGGCCGAAAGAGTGTCGCGTGCGTTCAGTGCGGTTTAGTGATTCGCAATCATGCTCCTAATTCCGGACTATATCGAGACAAATTGCTTTTGTAGATTGTGAGACTTGTAGTGACTGCCAAATAGAAATAGACTTTATAGAGAGATGACTTTTAGAAAGATGTTATTGTTGAAAATAATAAGTTAAGTTTTTGTTTATAGTCGAGAAGCCTAATAAATGAAGAACTGTGTTACACATTTGCAAACGTGTAAAATTGACACTTGAGATCGATTGATTATAGATGTGTGATTGACATATTGTACGTCTGATTTGTAATATTGATAGAATTCGCTTGGAAAGATCGTTCAGAGGCCGTAAAGGATATCGCGAAACTAGCCGACGGCTGGCAGAATTCTACTAGTCGCTTACTTGACAAGCAACACAACGCGGTGAAACATTGTAAAATATGTGAAATATTGTTAATGCTTTCGGCTCACACGAAAGATCAGTCTGTAGATCTTAAAAACACGCTAGATCTTTGAGAAGATCATTTTGATTACAATGGACGTGGGGGTGTAACAATCTCTAACAAAAATCTTAGAATGGAAAATGTAAAGATTTGGTTGAAACAGCGGAATCAACATTATCACAAGCATCTTAATAATCTGTATAAACGTGTGATTTATGGACACTGATGGACTGTATTAGTTAATTTATTAATTTGAAGTGAACAGTGTTTGAAACGGAGCGTCTAAAATGGAGGATGTAAGCGCGCGTTGATCAGAGACGCCTACCAACGTCAAATATCCACCTGCACTTCGACAAACACACATGACTCCGGTGTACCAGTGATCAAGTGATCTCGTTTTTTTTTCGCGGTGATCCAAGTGAGGAACGAACGCCGGCGAATTGGTACCGAAAATGGTCCTGGAGCCTGGAGGTGGTCTGTCCTTTCCGTTGCCTCCTGGCAGCGGCTCCAGCGCCTCCGGTGGATCCCTGCTGGCCCCAACCAGGTTGTTTCAAAGAACGACACCTGTGTTTCCGTTCCATTTGACAGGATGGCCGCCGCATCATCCGGTTCTGGGACAAGTGCAGAGTCAGGTCCAGCAGAGTATGCAGGCTCAGCATCAGGCCGCTGCCGCGGCGGTCAGATTCCTCAGTCATCATCATCCGCATCATCCGCATCCATCGTTGAGCAATCATTCTCTGGTACCGGCGATCACCGGACATCATCCAACTGTGCATCACGTGCATCATAATGCTGATCACGGGGAAGAGGATGACGAAAAGAAGGGTGAGTTTCAATGCCCCGTTATTGCAGAAAATCGCGTGACAGAAAATTGCTGTCCGGTTTACCATAAAGTGTAGCGTTTTTTTGTAAAGCGTAGAATTGTATATTTCAAATATATATATTTATGTACACATATATATGTAAAATGAAATCTTTTTGACGTAATAAACATGCTATACAAGAGTTCTTTAAATAAGTTTTGACTTTTTTTATGTTTTGATTGAATTTACTTGAGCTCACGCGAAGCAGCCGAAATTACAATATATCCTCTGTTGTTTTCCTGCTTTCGTAATTGTTTTATATTATTCATTAAAAGTTAGTGAGATTAAAAGTGACGTTAATGAACAAATTATAATTCTATTGCAAAGAGTTATAACAGTTTAAAACGCTGCATTGTTTTATGCACCAAAGTATGTGTGTGTGTGTGTCAATATAACAGTGGCGTTTTCAAAATAGCTTTTGAAAAACGGCCTTCAGGGAGTGGCGTAACGCGGTCAATCATAAGATCATTCCTGACGAGCCCCTGGGATCGCTTACGACGTTAGCTCCTACATCCCCTTTTCCCGCCCTTTCTAGCGACCGCCCGTCTGAAATCGTGTTTCGTGCGCGAGAACGTCCGCGTTGCCGAGGGTGGAAATCTGTTTTTTACGTGATCCCATTCACGTCCCTAACACTTGTTTATGCTTGGAAGGGAGCGCCACTTAATTCGCCTGCCTTTGCCTTTCGATTGTTTCCGCCGCTGCGAATTTATCGCGTGATACCGCAAATTTGCGGAATTGTTGGTCTTTTGCCGGACAATAAAAAAGTACGACCGATATTGCATTTTATGTAAAATAATTTCAACAAGATTTAAAATGATTTTGTAAGGATTTCCAGTCGATTGGAAAAAAACGATGGTTAGTTTTATGTGATTTAAAGAGAGATTTGTGTGAAGACTTTAAGAAGATACATTGAAAAAAAAAAGTAAAAGTATCAATAACTAATTAATACTAATTAATACTAATCTTCAAGTTGCACCGTACTCTTTATCATCTTCAGTAGAACTTCTCATGTTTTTTTCTTTTTTCAGTGTGTGTGTATATACCGCATTAGATAACATTTGATAGTTTCGCTGCGGTTTCGTAAAAATAGATGTTAGATTTATTATAATGATTTCCACATCGAAAAGGAGCGTGTCGTTCACGAACAACGACCGAGCACGCGAACGCGTATCAAATCGAATCACTGCTTATTTCGGAATTTATGAAAGCTTCTTGCCGTGATAAATAGCTTTATTTACCGACAACATCAGTAACGCGCATAATTGTGTGAATCTACTTTGATCAAACGTCGGTTTTACTGTCACATATGTGTCAGAGCATGTGTCATGTTCTCAATTCTACGTTTAATGTCTTCTCTTTTGATAGGTCAAGTTAAACCACTACTACTTAGGTTTTGATCAGTATATCTTTTCCGTCGTCGAGAAATATTTTCAAACACATTTACCCCAACAACTTATAAATATTGTAGAAATTTCTCTTTGGCAAAAGATCTCGCGATTTTGAAGAGATTAAATTTGGTCTTTTAATGAAAATCAGATCGACTTTTAAATCGTTATGTATATAAGATGTGAGCAAAACAACATCATTCATCATGCTCTACTTCGGGAATAGCAATAGTTTTTGCAATTTGTGTGTAAATTGCATTTCGCGGATCAACATTTAATTACGCTGATTCTTATCATTAAACATTCTCGACGTGTCGCGACGATTTTATCCGAATTGATTGTCGCTCGACGACGATATACGCCATTTGTGAGAAGCTGCGACGATCTCTCTCCCCCTGTTTTTATCTTTGTTTTCTTCCGCTTTGCGAACTCTCGTTTACATAATTAGCTCGGTATGCTCGCGGACTCGCGTGTATACGCCTTTACACGATCGTTAAACTTTTTCAACGTTAGCGCGATCGTTAAGCCAACGCTTAGCGTTACCACAAAATTGCGTCTCGTCGAGACGCTCGCGGCGGCTTCTCTCGCTCGCAAACTCACCACGTCGCGTCAATCTCGTCGTCGTGAATTAAGATTCAAATGATGAAGAACATTGGAACGTTGAATTGACATGTATGTCACTTTTTATAACGATCTGATAAAGACGTCAGTGACATTAATGTAATTGGTGTCCACATTTTGTGTTGACATTTTCAAGTGCAAAACTTACACAAATCAATTCTTTCTTTAATAATCAAATAACGAATGCGCATTTATGTGTGACTTGTGTTTCACGATATTTTTTAAATCAACATATTTAAGCTAACTTTGCGCAACTGTTTCTGTTTTTTCGAGAAAAGAGAGTTAGGAAAACGCCACAAATAGAAGCGCGCACTCTCTTCTCGTCTCAATCTGAGAATGTGTAAGCTATCCCCTTGATTATAGCGAACAAAATAACAGCGTTCGTCTTCAAAAGAAGCGCATTGCACTCGAAAAAGAGATGCAGGTGAGACTAAACGAGTCGGGTTTCTTTTGTAAGCCGTTACGTTATCGCGGCATCCTGTCATTATTTTACGATTAGACCGAAGGAAGAGGCATTAGGGTAGTTGACAAAAACAAAAAGAGAAAAAGGAAAAGGATACAAGAAGAGAACTAAAGAGAACAAAGAAAGGGAAAGGAAATTCCATCTTTCTCACAAGAATTGAGGAAACAGTTTATATGAGTACGAAACAATTCACTGCTCTTTTACATCTTAATTCAGAATTGTTTCCAGCTAATCTAGTGATAATTTGTTTTATGTTGCAGCATCGGAGGTAAACACTTCGTTGAAACCTAAGTTTTAACTGTCTCAGTACAAGCTTATAGAAATAACGTATTAATAATAATAATAAAAAAAAAACATTTAACTAGACTAATAAAATAAATCTCTTTAAGCTCTTAAAAAAAACTCAAAAAGAAGCAGTAAAAAAAAATGAAATACGAATGCGAGTTCATAATATCACCACAGTGCAAATTACAAAAATTTTTTTAATCAAAGTGATACCGCCTCGATTTATTACGGTTTCTCGTACAGATACACTTCTTTTTTCTCCGAACATGTGACGCAATAAGCTACGAGATATTTACAAGAGCGAAAGTAATATAAATCTTGCCACATTACGCTATCACACTGCTGTTGATGAAAACGTTCTTGTTTATTACGACGGAACAAGTTCTTAATTGAAATGAATATAAAGTATGAGCGTCTGTTTTGAAGAACACTGAGATACGTATTTTAAGTTAATAATTATTGTCAAAACGACCGTCGTTTTATTCGAACGCAGCAGTAGCACCAATTATGGAAATTTTTGTCCATAAAAATAACACGCATTGTCGATTGCCAACCAAAGAGATTATTTAAGTCATAACGTTAAAACAACGTTACGCGGTAGCGTAATAATAACGACATATAATTTTATGCGAGATACAAGTATATGATTATAAAAATTATTATATAGTTATCGAAGATGACAGTATACACATACAGTATGTAACAGAATAAACAACAGATATAAATTACGACGATTAAAACATTGATAGGTATAATAACGATTATTTTTATAGTAACGATGCAAATTTCAGACACATATAATTACATATCGCAAGAATATGGCTGCCGAGTAAAACACCGGATGATACCCGTGTTTGTACAAGCACCATATCGAGTTACAATCCACCATTGCGTGTATTTGTCACTGTCATTATTGTCAGTGTTCCACGCAACGTTAACGTATCGTTACGAAGAGGTATTTCTAATCGTAAATAATAAATTTAATCGGCCGCGCAAAATCGCATCGCGTTGTCGCGTCGCATGTTTGTTAACGCGATAATTCACGTGTCTTTTACAGAAATTATCACGTTTCTCGAATAAGTAGTGCAAACCCGCGCGCTGGTACTTAATATCTTAAGATTTTACCACGGATGACAAACACGTGTCATTAACGAAGCCGCTAATCGCGTAATAATAGTCAGCTACGCGTGTAATGAAGTCGAAAATCATCGGTCTCGCATAAAATCGCGAATTCTTATTGAGCTCTGTAGCGATAACGTGTACTTTTTAAGTCTTAGAAAAAATTACAACTTCTTTTTTCTGTTTGAACGCGCGCGCATTTTTCTTACGAGGTTGACTTTATTAATGTTCGAAACTTTTCAAACTCTTCGAGCAAACAAACAAAACTCAATCATAATTGAAAGTTAATATTTGCACAAATGACACTTGCTTTCTCCATTGTAAAATCAGTGTTAAAAGAGAGAACTTTCTTTTAGCCGGAGATTCCAGGTTCGACTCCTGGCCGAGGAGTTTTTTTCGCGATGTTTTAATTATTAGTTAGGGAGGTATTCGGGGACTATCATATATGAGATGCAAACCAGGCGTCCTATATGAATTTTAGAATTGAAATTTCAATTCAAAAACTCACGTGTAGAAAATTTACACGTCTATTCACGTATACGTATATACATATATATATATGTTTCCGCACAACATCTTGGAAACGGCTCGTATTGGCCTTATATATTTTTCTTAGTTTGATTTTCACGGGCCTTAAAAAGATTATTCGTTTGAACTTACTTTTAGTTTTTTTCAACAAATCTCAAAAACTTCTTTCTCAGAGATGTAATCTTCATGTATTAATCAAAATATCAGCACGTTGAGTGCATAAGTAACGTTTATAGTCGCGAAGAGAGTTTTCGAATTTTTGAATTCGCGAAGTTTGCAAAGCGCGAAACACACAGAGAGAGAGAGAGGACACGCAGAGAAAAGCTCGCGCGGGATCGCGCGCCGCAACTCGCGGAGAAAACAGGCAGGCAAAACGCGCGCGAGGCTTCAGAGGGGGGAGGGAGGAAGGGGTAATAACTTAATTTAAACTAAACTACAGTTTAATAATTCTCTTGGCCGGGTCGGCCGTGGAAGATGCGCCGGCAACCGGCAATTTCAGAGCCGCCGTTAACTGCCGGTCGTTAGTCCCTTTTCAAAACTCCTTTCTTTCTTTCTCTTCCATATCCCTGTGCACTTCTCCCGCGCCGCCTGTTCCCCACTTTCCCCGCGCGCTTCGAACCCTCGCGCGGCTACCAACGCTCGGTCACGAGCTAATTTTCGAGCGTGGCTTGCGTGTCATGAATATTGCCACGGGCCCCCCTCAGAAATACTCGCGCGGCGCAGCGCGGCGCGACCGACAAATTGAATCGTCCTCGTCTCTCTCGGCCGCCGGCCACCTTGCCGAAATACCGAGGCTGCACGGTCCGCACAAATCGATCAAATTTCGAAAAAATATCTCTCGGTGACTTAGTCCTGGATATTCTGCTATTACATTTGCATCCGTGATTTGTTATCGTGTTGTTCGCGGATAACATTGACAGAAACACGTACATGTGAATCAGACAAACATTCGCGCGCAAGCGTATCGATCTTCTCGATTCTTTCATTCCAAAATTTTTAGAGTATAATATGATCGATACACCGTCCGCAAAGAATCACGCGACCGCGTGAGCGAACCGTAGCTAGTCAGGCGCGCTTACGAAGCGTCGTGTCTACAAGATCCCTTATCGGTAGGTATCTCCCCACCCCTACGACAAGAAGGAGAGAGAGAAGAAAAAACATTAATTAAATAGTTTGACTTATGATAGAGAGTAGGTGGGGCATGATGAAGTAGTAGGATGCATGTACTGGGAAGATACGGCTGACGCGGACTATAAATACATCATATTTATATGCCTCGCTAATTGTCTTTGACGATAAGAATCTCCCTTTTATTACTTTCTGAGTTACTTCGTCAACTTTGCAACGTTGCAACTCCCTTGGCTCTTTACCCTGCCCACGTTTGGCCTGTCTTTCTTTGTAAGTAACGTCTCTCTTGTGCGTGCAAAACTGGTAAAAGACCAGCTCACATAGATCCAGAGAGAAAAAAGTTTCGTTTCGTTTTGTAAATACAAAAACGTTTTTGTTCCACGCAATAATAAAAATTTACAGACAATCGAGAAAAAAGGCCAGACAATATAACCGTCAATATAACCAGTTCGAATTGGTCTGTAACTTGACGAAGTTTCTCGAATTTCCGAAAAAACACTTAGTTTCGGCCAAGAAAAAGAGTTGTTCGCTATAAATTAAGACGCTCCTAAGATTGCGCGTAATTACGAGGAAAGAGGAACGTTTTATCAACTGGCTAGAGATTTTTCATCGCGGCGCGACCCGCCGCGATAAAAATAAGTGAACGTCGACAAACGCGGCGTGTCCGTGATATCATCAAGAATTATTTCGAATAAAGTAACTCGCCTGTTTTTTGCATTACAATGCGCTCTCCACCTTTTAGCGATCTCGTCTTTCTTCGGAATTAATCCTTCTCGCGATGTTGCTTGCCCTTAATATCCCTGCTGGAAGAAACATAAATGGTCGGACGATTTGTGGAGCGAAATGCTAAGTAAGAAAACGAGTTAAATAACGCATTGTGTCATAAATTTCGTTTATGTCGGTCATTCGATGAGATATTTTAATTAATTACCGATATGTACCAATTTACGAAACAATTAGAGTCGTTTAATCTGAAATACTTTCTCGATGAAAAATAGCCATATTTATAAGTTTTTTTTTTCATATTGCAAGAATGCGGAGAAGTTGTATTTTGACTTGAGATTTCGTAAAGAAAGTTTTTAAAACGCGTCGTTTCACATATGAGAAACGATCGATTTAATACGTTTTCTAATATCGTAAATTGTAATTTCAGAAGTTGGTAATTGACAAACTTTCCGTTCTTAATTAGAGGAATAATCAAGAGCATAAGAACGGGCACAAGAAAAAAAATTGTGTCACCAGATTCGAATTTATTGCGCGGCACGCCCGCATCGCCTACGTCTAACACCGGATAATACAACGGCGGGACTGCTGTTTGCATACGATTAATCGGCCGCTCATAATAAATCCACGTTTTTACGAGCGTACGCACACACTCCGTGGTGTCTCACAGAAATTAACATTTTTAGCAGCTCGCTACATTCTATTACTTGCTACTGTCTGCCATCAGAATTAATGGTGGCTTCTAAAACATATGTGTAAGTGATATAAACGAAGGTCGTCAAGTTGGTCTATTGAAAAGTTTGCGAGCTAACACATTCAGCGCGTTGTTTATAACAGAATCCAATTCTACGATCTTATAAATCGAGCTGGAAATAACAAATTTTTATGTTTTCGAATGTCCTCACAGGTCCGCCGCGGAGAGCCTGATGCAAATATTGAAACGTCGACTGCTGGCAGTTTCAATCTCGATATAAATTATATGCATAAAAAAACAAAAATTGTAATGTAAAATGTAGGCAATATATAACGTATAGGATGTGCAATAATATAAACTGTATATAAGATATGCGCAAGAATTTGTTTTTCTCGGAATATCAACACGGTTAATAAATTTTATCATATATATATGCGACTGACAACGAATGCTGCCGATTGGTCATTTAAAACAATCGACTCGTCGGTCTCACGCGACGCGATATAATATCGCCCGGCAAATGATATGCCAAGGGGATAACAATCCGTGGTTAGTAGTTAAGGTGGTGTAAGCCAACGCCGAGAGTCCGGCACGCAATTTCTCCTTTTTAAGCCGAACGCAATCAGCCGCGCGAGAACGCTCGTAATGCACACGCGGAATTGCACAATATTGACCTTCCGGTTCGTGGTTGCATTACGCCGATAATTGGGATAGGGGGTTGCGGCGATACAATATATATTGCTCGAGTTAACAATAAATTTATGTACGTACCATTGTACGCGCACAACAAGTGAATATGTGCGACTGTAATACACAAGACGTCAGATTTAAAAAATTTAGTAATTACGAGAAAACACTACTTGTTGAGGTAAATCGAAGTTCAGATTCTAAAGAGATGAGGAAGGGGATGCGCGATAGCACTTTTCTCGTGTAAACATCAACTTGCGGTGCGATCATCAAAAGCTACAAAGCTTATAACTTCAAATAACGTTGGTTTTTAAAAAGAACGAAGAGCGACATAATATTTTTTCTCCCGCCGCTGTATAATTTTTCTAATTGACACGTTAAATAAATACGACGGGTAATTAAGTTTCGCGAGCGAGGGGGGAGGGGGACGCGCGCGCGCGCGCGCCAATAAAAAAGATGCCGCCGCGAAATAAACACATAAACTCGCAATTACCTCTCGCGTCGCAGAAACAAGTTCAGGACTCGTGGACGCGTGGGATTTAAATGCGGGTATTTATTACCGGCTGGTTAAATTCACAGTATTTACCGGGAATTAAGAGATACGCGAGCCGCACGGCCATATATTTCCCGCTTGTCGCCGCGCGTATGCGCGCGTGTTTCAGTACCGTTAGCCTTCCCAATTCTGAGTTTTTCGACACTTTAAAAAAGATCTATCACAAGCGGAACGATCACATTAAATTTTATCAGATAGCGCTTATACAAACCGAGTAGATAATTATGTGCGAGCTTATTATTACACAGATACTCGCGCGCGCGCGCGCACACACACACACACATAATAGCGCACACAATTGAAAAGTATCTTTTCTACGTGAGATTCCATTCAATTTTTCAAACTTCTTTTTTCTGTTCTTTAATTAATTTCAACTTTTCAAAACGTCGCACTCTTCTTATTTTAAAGATATTAAAGCAAACATTCTGAACATATATACGCAAGAACATAATAATGCAATTAAAAAACAAAATTACGTACATTAAGAATCTAAGCTTTAATAAGATATGTACCGTAGTAGTTTGTATCGCACACAAGAGAGTATCAGAAAATTTTACTTGCAGTCGAACTGATTTGTGCATAGTACTTTTTTGCGCAGAGAACGCTATGTGCAATGTTCTAACGCTATTTACGTTGAAAAAAAAAAACATGCCTTGTTGATGAGAATTGATACCGCCAAACCGATCGTGCTCCAGAGACTATAAAAGACCCAGAGAACGGCACTTCCGATCTTACCTTCTCGTCTAACCAGCCTGCCGAGCCAGCCAGAGGCCCTCCAGTCTTTTGATGCCGGTTATACGCGAGGCAAGGATCGCACGCGATGGTATTAATATATAATTAACCGGCTCGGTTGTGTAGAGAGAGATCGTATCACAGAAAAGTCTCCTTATCGGCCGGCCGATACGTCGGCTACCCGTATTATGCGAAAATCTTTTACATAGCTCGTTCGACGGCTTCCTTCCAATCACCTTCCTCTTCATCCTTTCTTTCGTGTTCACCTTCTCGCCGCGCCGCTCACGTTGTCACGCCGCGCGCGTGTATTTTCTCGATCGTGTTAAGGATTTATCAACTCGAAATCATATTGTGCGTATCGGGGATATCAATAATCCGGTTTGTACAATCGCGATGCGAAATACGATATAATCGAGGGAAAAAATAAATGTCAAAAGAAAAAAAAACAACAAAAACCGATAACACGTGGATTCAAGAAATTAATAAGTTAAAGCGATCCTCAAAGATGATAATTTCATCACATTAAGTCTGGATGTTGAAATGGAAGTTTATCAATAAATTTATCAATAAATGTCATCAAATGTCATCGATAAATGTCACAAGAAACCATCTGTTTTAAATGATTGCTTTAATTTGCGTTGTTATTTGCGTTAATGTCTCTAATTTAGTACATTTGGTCGTGTACTGTTCATGCGATTTTAACATACGTGTTATACTAAACAGCAAATTCTCACTAGTCTCCGTGTTTATTGGTTTCATTCGATAATTAGATTCTTATACGAGTCATCGAAACGATAATTTGCATATATTTGCCAGCGATACCTAATATCTCAGAGACTTATCGTAATATTAATACGCGCGAAATTGCGTCGTTTATATAGCGAAGAATCTGTTTTTCAGCAAAGAATCGGCGTGATTTTCCTTTTTTTTTTTTTTCTTATAAGATAAATTACGCTCATTTACACAAAAACTTCTGGAACTGTATTTTTTATCTTTTCACGCTCCGCATTTACGGTCGGTCGGAATCTGAATCTCTAATTTCGAATTTCTCTTTCGACACACATTCACGAATAAAAAGATCTCGCTTTAATGTTTTCTCGAAAAACTCCAACTTTTTGAAATCGTCGAGTTTTTTTTTCGAATTTTATTAATGATCGAGAAACGACTTCTTTGATTCGATGTAAACGCGTAATTACATCAACCGGCGATAAGTAATACAGTTTTGCGTAATTAATTCACTTGATCCGCACCAAGTCACGTTGTGCAATCAATGTGAATCCGACATATATCTCTTTCTCTCTCATTCTCATTCTCATTCTCTCTCTCTCTCTCTCGTGTACGTAAACGAGTCTTAATATCTCGAGTCCCTCCAAGCATTAATATACATGTACTTGCGGTATATCTCTTAATGAGGTGAGCATTTCGCGTGCGTTAAATTATATCGTCTTCCAAGACGAACAGTTTCACCTTCGTTAGAGCGAAAACACTTGAGATGTTGCACATATGCATTAGTGTACTTTCAAGAGCAACAATATTTCTATTAAAAAAATGTAATTTTTTTCTAATCTAATTACACGTGTTTCGTATTTTTGTCAAAAAAAAGAAACGTGTATATTCAAGATGCGACTCAACTGAATTTAACATTGCTTCGAGAAACACGTATACTTAATCCTCCAAATTCATTACTCGCCATCGTTCTCCTCAAAACTCTTTCCACAAAACAGTAATCGTCCGACCGACAACCGTTCGTTTCAAAAGCTTTCTGCCGTGCATTCCGTGAATCTTCATTTCGCACCTCGCGAGTCAGGTATAATGTTGGCACAGTCGCGTTTCTCGGAGCAAGTCGAAACCTCCTTTCCCTCTACCCTCAGCTGGCGAGTGGGGGAAGGGTGCTCGGAGGGGAATGTAACCGGGCGTCAGGAGGATTGATGGCGTCTAGATGCAAATGCAGTCAGTCTGGCACGCAAGCAACGTATCCACCTACCGACGCCTTATGCCAGTTAACGCCTTACAGCTTAATAATCTTGTTCTCTCTCCATCTCTCACTCTCTTTCTCTCGCTTCCTTCGTCGTCCGTGTCCTTTATCACACACTCTCGCGCGCCAGACTAAATTACTTTATTAACCCCCTTTTCCCGGGATCATTCTCCCAACCCTCTCGATCTCGGAAGGACTAAAACGACCGATCAGTCTTAACGCGCAGAAGCTGCGCGATATAATCGATCCTGCAGTTTGTTAAACACCAGTGTTATTAAATTTATATTAACGCTGTATCACCAACGCGAGGTCCCGAGGATACATTTAATCTGTAATTTATAATGACAATGAAAAGTAGGTTTTTAAGTTGAATAATTAAGCGCACACTCTTGCTCTCTCTCTCTCTCTCTCTCTGTCATTCTCTCCTTCTATAAGTATACATACGGACAATTATCCATCTTATGTGAACATCATTCATGTTTTGGAAAATTTAGTCGATTGTAGTACAAGACCGTGAGACGAAGAGAGTGGCGGAACAAATGATATAGTCCTAGCAAGATTAATCACCCTTTAAAGGGGTGAAATGTGGATGTGGAGTTCGGCTGACCCGAAACGAGTAGTGTCGACGTGTTCTCCTGCTCACTTAGAAACTGGTGTTGCTTGCCAGGTAGAAGGTGGTAGTCTCCTGGGTGCCAGGATGCCGTTCCTAACGCTAATGACGTCGTTGACTCTCACTTAACAAGAGACTACCCTCTAAATGGGGGCTTGAGTCCTGGAAGCGGTCCGGTGACGCTCACCAAGCTGATAATTACGAAACTTGAATTCACTTCTGAATTGCATTCGTCGTGTAAATACCCGTGTACGAGAGTTCGTTTTGCGTTTGCTGCGCGTCACGCAGTTCCATGGAGGTGTGAAAATTCTAATAACATCTTTATCGAACGTAATTTTAATTGGCAACTGTATACACGTTATTCTAATCGCGTCTAAAGAAGTGCATTGCTTACTTATCTCGATTGTACTTTGTATGTTAAGAAGAATCGATCTTTTGATAACGTATTTTCACCTTGCAACGCCCGACAATTTAACGCACGTGTATCTCCGGCTGTTTGCATCCGGACAAGGCCACGAATGACGCATATACCACATAAAAGTGTCTGTCAGGACACCCATGCATAATTTCAATTTAATTGCACGTTATTTCGGGTGCGCATATATATGTAAGGCCAGACCATATTAAACGCCTTAGAGTTGTACGCCGTCCTGCGTTCTGCTTCCACTCTGACGAGCTCGCTCGCGTTTTGCCTCGCCTGGTTTGTCTGCGAGGTCGAAAAGAATCACGAAAGAGACCGAGAGAGAGAAAGAGATAGATACCCGCCACGTGTTTCTCCTTGGGAAATTATTTTAAAGATCTCAATCTTCTCGCAGTGATGACGATGATGATAATGAACGAAATTAATTTTATGCGTATAATTTTTCGATTTATTACGATTTTAATTCGATTCTCTGACACACATATATGAATTTTTTTTTTTTTTTTTTTTTTTTTTTGAGATAAAATGCAAAGGTAAACAAGAAATTGTCCACAAGTCTAAAGTGCGGACCGGGCATTTAAAATTATTAGACACTTAATCTGTACTCCGTTGCTCTTGAATCATTATTCAATCATTGGACTCTTCAGTGAAAGATACATCTTTCTTCGTATATGATGAAAAAAACCAGTTTCCGTTGGCGTATCCCCGTACACGTGTATACGATATATATATTTACTCTTTTCTCTTCTTTCGCGTGCATTTTCTCGACGAGTGAGACGTTCGCAGAAGGTAACGTTTCGTTGCCACAAAGGGTCGCGTGCGTCGTTAGATGCCGGCAACGTATCATCATGCGATTATACACCGCGCTGAAAACGTCAACGTGTATTAAACACATACACAACCGCGAGCTCTCGCACCATGCAATCTATAAAATCGCCTCATTCGCCCGTAATTGATTGCGGCTCTGATGATTCAGAGAATTTTCGCGCGAAATTTTTCCGCGACGTGTGACAATATATGCTCATCATCTTTGATCGCCTTCCGTCGAAGAGAAACAGTTTTTTCTTACGTGAACATTTACACATTTTATGTGACATGCGTCATTAGTATATTGAATTACAAGCTTATAATTGCATGCGACACGAATCGCGAACGTTATTAAGCGATACAGCGCTTTACTTTAATCTTAGATATTAAGAATTTAAAAAGCCGCAAGATCACGACACTGAAATCGAAGAAAACAAAAAAACGTGAACAGACCGTGGAGCAATTAGAGTGAAACGCTCGAGAAAACGGCCTCAAATTGGATCATTATCATTGGAATCGCAGGTCAATATGTTTGAGGAAGTGTCAAGCAATGATTGTGGAGGCCAAACCCGTTGTTACCATTTTTTTTTTCAATTAGCAAATGAGACATCATTACCTATGCAAAAAAAATGTAAATAGATATATAAAAATGTAAATAGATACATTTATTCAATCACGAACTATATTTTTGTTGCTTGATCTCCGTGCGCATTAACGGAACGTTAGAATTATGACGCAACCTAACATTAGACTATACGTTTGGCATTGATAGCGGATTAGTCTCGGCGAAAATTAGCGCGCAACTCTGTGTGCGCGCGCGCGCGCATTTTCTTTTAATATTCGCACGCAGATTTGAAACGTATTTACGCCGCTTGAGAACTGGAGTTCAGTCTCGATCAATCAGACGCGAGAGTTATTATCAAGCGTAACTATCAAACTTGATGCGTGATAGCGAACGGCGCGCTAAATAATTTATGAGGGAACGAGTTAAACAATTTTCACGTCCGGTTTGATCGCGAATCCGTCGTCTTAATCTATTTTCGTTACGTTCGCCTCGAAGCGGAATTGCATTTCCTTCTAACGAGGGAAGCGAGCTGTCTCCCGGCGTAACGCATTCGGTGCATAATGAACCTGACATGATGATAATGAGTCGACTAATTTCATGATACAACCGCGACATGCCTCAGCTCGATAATAAACATCTTTCTACGACGAACGAGAGATATTTTTCTTCTCTTATTTTATTACACAAGAGCTAGAGGAGAAATAAATAACTATATCTATAATTATAATCTTTAATTAGACTTTTAAAGCGAAGGGCGGGAAAATAAAAAAAATACATATATTTTGTTTTGTTAAACGCCAAGTCGCACGCGATAAACAGATTTTTTTTTTAACGCCCGTACCTCAATATTCCTGTATATATAATTTGTTTTGATTTCATAATGTCGAAAGTTGCGTATGCGCACATTAATCGAGAAAATTATATCCGCCCCGCTTTCGCCGATTCGCTCCGAATTATTAATTACCGCCACTTATTCTATTATAGAATTTTGTGATGCAAGTGAGCGCAGTGATCGGTCGGGGCGCATTGACATGATAAAGGTATTATCGTTCGCGACGATCCTTCAACCTGCCACTGCGCCGGAGAGCGCTTATTATGGATTATAGATTATCAATAATGAGCGAGACGCGCGCGGAGCGAACGAGACGGCCCGCGAATAAATAGCATCTAATTACGTTGATTAATATCCCAGCCCTGCGATTTTTCACTGCCTTTGTCCACCTGAGCGGCGATCTCCAGCCCGATCCGCAAACACTATCTGCGATCGGTAAATCTTAATTGGTCGGCTCTTTGAAAGTTGCTCGAAATATCTCGCGTCGTAAAGCGCAGTGATTTTACTTTTTTTTTTCACAATTTTGCATTTCATGATAGTTTTGATGCGCCAGTTACGTGGCATATATTTTTTTGTTCACAATGCAAAAGAATGATTTCGAGGGAGAGAAGTAATTTTTATTTTGCTTCGTTCTCCGCGGGGAATCTATATATAGATAGATAACCGAAGGTTTTCCGTGATATTGCTAGGTCAATCATAATTCCCGATCTTTTTTTATTCAATTCCGACCATTAGCATGCATACGCGCAGCATTGGGAACCGCCGATCCCCACCGAAGATATCGCCGAGAGTATAGCGAATTGTTCTCGTAAAATCACTGGAATTCCATGTTTATTCAATATATGTGAAAGGAACGCCGACGCTGGCTCGGCTTGTGGCCTTATCTCGCGCGTGCCCGGATAAAATGGGATGCGATTTTCGGTATGAGCGCCCCCCTCGCGGAGTGGTTATTGTCCCTCAGATGTCGACTCAAACGCCATTTTAATAAATGTTAAAGAGAACAACATGATATTGACGCGTCGAATTATCTTTTTGTGAACAAATAGCAAAGAACAACGGTCGAATTAATTAATAATTATAAATTAATAAGAGTTAACAATGCATCGGCGTGTTTAATAAAAGTTTATTTTTATTAATTTTATCTTTTTGTTTCAACGGGGGGCACGCTTCGTGTCGCTTGCAAGTTTGATGTGCGATATGTTAATTTTCAACTTTGCATCATATTTATATCATAGTTCTTTTTCATATTAGATTACGTGTTTAAGAGTCTTTATTAAGATCTAATTCATTCGACGCTCGGCTGAAGTGTTTACCTTACACCACGGTTACAAATGGCGCGAAATTAAGATAAATTCGCGATTGTCCGCCATCGACGTCGTCCTCCATTTTCGTGTGGCACGAAACATAATAATTCCCGTCGAAAGTATATAGCACTTAATTCGATATCGATATCGATCACGCGTGAGATAGGCTGCCGCAAATTATAACGTTTCGTCGCCCGGATGCAACGATCCCGCCGACCGATCGCTACACTTACCTCGACAAAAAAAAAGCGTATCACTCACGTAAACGCGAGTTTTTCAAATAATTAATAACAATTAGTAAAAAAAAAATATATAGAAAACACATTTTTATAAAAATACAAGTGAAACGTGTGCCAATTTAATGACATTAAAATAAAATGATCGAAGAAACAGTGTAATTATAACAGTATGGTTAATTATAATTAGTTACTTTTATAATTCTATCGTTAATTATTAAAAATAACGTTGTACACGCTAACATCGAGAGGGTCGCGACGCGCAAGCGAGAGAAAGTTGAATTTTTTTGCTTTTTTTTTTAATTTTTGTAAAAGTAATTTTCGAAAGTTCAATCTTGTAAGGTCTTGCTCTAAACTTACACACAGGTTCGCAAATCGCGCTTGGAAATTATGTTGTTAGATTATGTCTAACAATGATGATTGCCGTTATAATCTCTCCGTTAGTCGCGTCACGCTCGACTTGACATAACGACGAATAAAAAGAATACGATCGTACTTGTTAAGCGTGCGTGCGCGCAAATTCATCGATTTACATCGGCAAAGTGGCGAGCATGAAAACGAACGCGCCTGTGCAGCTGCTCGATCGGAGGAGAAGATTGAAGAGGAGTGCACAACTTTACTACATGGTTAACTTCATTATTGGAACGCGCGCGTCGGCCGTTACAACAACGGGCTTGCATTATTGCTCGGCGGTTAGCGTAACTACTGCATTTGTTTTCACTGCGAGACGTGCACTTACGCGATCCTGTCGCGCGGCAACAATGGCTCGCGCCGATTAAGTAATTGCGGGTGTTCGACTATGTCGCCGTTATCGTTTACTCGAGCGCTTGACTTCTTCTATTCTCCGGCAATGTTGGATCTTTAGATCTTTGATCTCCGAAGCATTCCTCCGAGACCTAAGGTCTCCGCGAAGCTCTTTTACGATGACTTTTTCTCAGATTTTCACCCTTCGAGGCTCGCAACGTCGTCAAATGCCAAGAGGCTTCATAGAGAGAGAGAGAGAGAGGCTTGGCGTTTGATCTTTGACTCTTCTCTCTGAGGATTTTTTTTTTTTTTTAATGCCTCAAGTCTTAAAACGTTAATTTTGAGAGACACTAAACTTGATTCTTAATTTTAAGTTTTTAACAGTGATTTAGTTTCCTAGAGATTACCGACGCTACTTTATATGATAATATCTTCGAAACTTTTAAGAGTCGCGTTTTCGATATTAGAAAAAAAAAAAAATATTCGCTAGATCGTCCTACATCTTTGACCTTCGACATTTTCCTCAAATTCAGATCACAAACATATTCGAATCGTGTTTAGACATTGTGCTCAAGTTTGAACTCAAAAACTGTTCTCGAAAACGTTAATTTTGTTTATTACTTTAAATAAGAGTGTATGTAACAATTTCAGGTTGCGACGGCGAGTCGGACGAAGGCGGCAACAAGAGACGAAGAAGCAGAACTAACTTCAACAGTTGGCAGTTGGAAGAATTAGAGCGGGCTTTTCTGTCGAGTCATTATCCCGACGTTTTTATGCGAGAAGCTTTGGCTGTGAGACTCGAATTAAAAGAGAGCCGCGTGGCGGTAAGTTTCTTCTCCTTCAACTTTTATTATTTGTTTCAATGATGTAATTCCATAAAACGTCTTCTGCACGCGGTATATACCTTCTCTGAATCTCGGATCAACAGAGAGTTTCTTTCATAAGAAACATGCAATCTCTCTTCGGAGGTAATCCGTATCACGCGATGTTCGACTTGCTATAATAATAATATTGCAACACGCAAAATTATTACCGAGAAAATGAAATAACAAAATTACGATAGTCTGATTGTTTATCAAAAAATGTAACGAAAATGTCGGGCGAGAAACAAAAAAAAAAAAAAAAGAATTAGAACGAGAAGGATGGATGTGTGATATAAAACGGAGGAGGTGCAACGCACACAATACAATACGAAGTAGGGAACGGATGCATGTGCTATTTGCGGGGCCTAACACGCGTGTCTAAGCGGATAAATATAAATATCCGCCGGAGGAACTTAAGGGTGACCGTATGTCCGACCGGCCGTGAAATTGAGAGTCCACCCTTCATGGGTCCTGTCGAAGGATTCGGCTGGATAGCGTTTATTGAACGAAAGGCGTGAGTGTATTCTCTGAATACCGGAAGACGCGATAGATTACGTAAAACAGATTTAACGCTAGTTTCGCGGAACCGCAATACCGTGTATGTCTATGTGGCGATAAATCTCTCCTTACAAAGAACTTGAAGATCTTTATAAGAAAACGTCTCTTTGAAGCTTCGCGCTACGTCATTTCACGACAGGTATTTTGTTTTTGTACGAAACTACATGATTTTCAGAAAATCAAATGTCGAGAATATTTATTAAACTGCATTAATGTAAATTGATAGAAAAAAAAGAGGAAACACAACGAGATCTTGTAAAAATGTATTGAGAAATAATAGCATCAGCACTCCGCGCAATGTTATTTAAATGGACGTGATCGCCGAACGGATAAATCCGCGTGATATTGCACCCTCGAATAGATCTCGAAGGAAACGGACCAGATGGACTAACTATCCTCCAGAGACGAAGGAGTAAAGGGGCAAAAGTCCGAGACTGAAACTAACCCTTGGAGCGTCTGTCGACCCTGGAAAACTCGATCCTAAAGTCACTTTAAATTCGCGCCTATCACCTCATCGATCTCTGATGACTACCGTCATAGAATTTACATTCACGTAATATGTTTTTTTAGAATTTAAGGACAAACGCGTAAATAACGTTAACACTGACTCGACGATTGCGTCATTGCAGAATTTAATACCCCGATGTGACGAAAGTAATTTTTACTTGGTGCGCTACTATCAAACAGCGCTTTTGATATTCGAAATGAACATTATTTTGACCAGACTCACCATTAAAATATTCTAAAAGGGAGAAGTAACAATTTGTAACTTTTTGATTATGTTTCTCGTCACACATTGCTGCAGAACGTATATAGCTCGCTTTATGTTTATCACAGAGTTCTGGCAGCGAATCTCGTAACACAATTGTTTCACGATGTAACTATATTTGAATTGTTCGCGTTTGAAAATTAGAAATCTCGCTTTTGAGAATCTCAACTGATATTATACGCTCTCGAAACGAGATGCGAGCAACGAATGCAAATATTTGCTCGAATCTCGATTTCTGAGGATGCCGAACTGACACGCTCTCGAAACCAGATTCAAGTAACGCGACCGTAAGTATATATATATATATATATATATACGGGTCTTAATGATATTCGCGAAGGACATTATTTAAATTCGACTACAAAAGGGTCGATAGTATCGAACGATGGCCGCGTTATATCTGACTCGTTGCGATATTTTGAAAAGACACACCAGAAACACATACGTTCACGGGGGTTATCGTACGTAGTGATCGATGTTATCTAATCTTAGAGCTATTCCCCGTCGTGGGGAAGTCCCTCCGAAAGGACGCACCCGCTGTGTGACATCGTGTCACATTGTGTCACCACTCAGCCGGGTTATCGTCTCCGCCATCTCCCGTCTCTTCTCTCGGCAAAATCTGATCTTCCACTCCGCACATGCAGATCGACGAGAAATTTCGGAAGATTCGAGAATATATATTTCTCCAAATCATTCTCATGGATTCGCAAAATTTCCGTGCAGATACCGTGCGCGCGCGCTGTGTCGGTCGTTCGGTTATCGCCGCGCGCGCGTTACCACTTTCGCATAATATTATTCGCAACAGAGAGAGAGAAAGAGAGAGACGCGAGTCATATAGCCCGATCATAAATAACCGCGAACCACGCGTTTTGATTTATCGCGAGCGAGAAAAGAACACACTCTCGCGCGCCCGACATCGCCATTATCAAAGCGCGATTTGCATTCGACGACAAACTTGAATAGGCTCGGGGAATATCGACCCGCATTGATAAAACGCTGAACTCGCAGAATGTCGGGCCGATCACATGCATTAACCGTGACGCAATTATTCTAAGATCTTATATTGTGCGATCTATTGTTCACACTTATTTGACTTGTGCGGCGAAATGCGATGCGATTTTTTTTTCGAAAACACAATTGAACAGAGCATTATTTGAGATAAAGATGTTGTTGCTTTAAGCTTCTCTTCTGTTTTGTATTTATTGCATCTCTCGCATTTTAACACGATACCTCTTATCCGTCATATAATGAATACTTATCGGGAAAAAGAGAAGAATTAATTATGGTAGCGGTTTAATCGACCGAATACTCGTCGTCGACGTGCTGTTATCGGTGCAGCAGAAAACATCGTTTATTAATTGACGGAAACACATAATTACATTAGAATATGCATTATCTTCCCCACACAAAATTTGTGTGGGGACTGTGGTTATCAAAACGATGTGTCATTACTTCAAAGTTTTTTTTGTTCTCGCCGCCATAGAAAGATGTACACACATGGTTAATCCAATCGTACGATTGTGTATAGCTGTTTATACCTTATGACGCGCGCTGTTACACGCTGCAGCGTGAAATAAAAACTGCTATTTAGTTTGTCGGAACATCGCCACCGGTTTCTGTAATAGGATACAACAGCTTGTTATGACCTTTTATCGGTCATTGATAAATTCTGACGAATAGCCTAATGGTCGAGTCATGTTTCCCACGGATTGCGTTAATTTAATGCGTTACAGCTGCGTCCGGTTTTTGAACTGTGCGTTCAGAACAACTTGTAAGATTTGCGGGAGCGAGATTTCGTAAGGTTTCGAATCAAGCAAACATATGTAAGCAGATAAAGGCGTATTGTATGTATCAGGATACTATTAGTACAGAGTTTTCCCCCAAGAAACGTGCGAAACGACTTCACGTCCCGAAATTTAAACTCGAATCGTCATCGAGTGAAAATGCACGCAAAACGTCGTCTCCGGTGCGAGGAGAAAGAACGCACACCCGCACCGACATACACCGGCCGCGTGACCACCAAGAGGAGACGCACGAAGTGATCACCTGGTGTGCCTCGGCCTGGACGTCTCGGAGTTTGGCACTGAGGGATGCGATGGGCACTAGGGAAGGGACGCACAGAGTGCCCGCTCCAGCTGCCAACTCTTGCTGCTCGGACCTCCTCCGGATTCCAAGGAAAAAGGCAACACACAAAGCAATCCGGCGGTCCAACAGCAACTCAGGCTTAACTGATACCGAAGGGAAAAACGCACGACAGTATCAGCGGGCGAGACGCGCTAATTATCAAAACTTACCCTTTGTCTGTTCAACGCTCCAACGAAGAATGCGTTATCGTTTCTTCGAGAGCTTCGGTCTACTCCCACCTTTCCCTCTCTTGAATTAACTACGCGGTGGGAGAATATAAACAAGACCGTATTGTAATAAACAAGGTCAGACGAGGCACTGGTTATGCCTCTTGTTTACTACGAAGTTTGAAACTGACGGTTCAAAAGGATAAGAGAAAGGTACCATAAGAAATTAACTTACAACTATTATATATTTTTCTGAACCTATTTACACAAGTAGTTTGTTCTCTAACAAATTTAATATAAAAAATAACAAAATTGTTTGTCAAACCGTTACCACCAAAACAACCATTGAATTAAAAAGTATGCTAATGTGTGTAATACATTCACAATTAAATTTATGCACAATGTTCTGCGTGGCCTCTGAAAGTCACAAAGTTTTGAGAATTAAACAATGGACAGATAAACGTGCGACGGACTCTAATAGAAGTCGTAGAAGTAATTGAATTAATTATGATCATCTGAAGTTTAATCGCGGATAACGGCGACTCGCGGATAAACGCGCGAGAGGGGGTGGGTTAGCGCTTTGGGCTCATTGGGGGTTACGAAAGTGCCCCGAAGTCGAGGAAAGTCATAAAGCTACGTGACGCAAGAAAGGTGTTTCAGGGAGCCGAGGGGATCTATTGATCTTCGGCTCGCGTGAGCTCAGCGCCACTCACCGGCCGAGCCGTACAACTAATGTCTTCATCTCTCCCTCTCGCCACCTCTTCAACCCCCCTCGAGTGCCGTCGCTACCCCCGGTAGCGCCGTGGCTCACGCTAGCCCTAAATCGTCGTTCATGCCACAAGCGTTCACGCGAGCAAAGGGTTGTCGTACTGAATGAATCAGGACACCCGGGAGGGTCATTGGTCCTTCGTTCTGAGACAGGAGTCTTCCTGTAATTTCGGAACTTAATGTATCCCCCTTCGTGTCGCTTCTGATAGCGCCGTGCGGCGGGCGTTGTGATTTAAGTAGCTCACGGGGAAATTTCGCGTCGTACTAGAGAGCTCGATGGGGAAAGACTCGAAGAGAATCTTGAAATTTATAAGCGACGCGCGGCGAGTATAACGTACTTGCTACAAGTAAAGATCAGAAGAAAGAATATAATCGAAGTTTTATGAACGATTAGAGCTAAGTGATTTTTGTTACGTCTTTTCTTTTCCTTTTTTTTAGCAACAAATGAGAAGACTATTTGCGATTCGAATTAATTGATGTTATTAAAAGAAAAAGAACATGCATTTTCTATAAAAAACATAATTGTTACGTTCTACTTTTTTTTACACGTAATCATTAGGCGAATATATTCAACGACATCAAAGTCTTTGCAATTATAAGTGTAGCAGATTTTTTAAGTTTTTCTCGAATTATCGCTGTTTAGGTATGGTTTCAAAATCGAAGAGCAAAATGGCGGAAAAAAGAACACACGAAGAAAGGCCCCGGACGACCCGCGCATAATGCTCACCCTCAAAGCTGCAGCGGCGAACCTATTCCACCCGAAGAGCTGAGACGGAAAGAGCGCGAAAGGCGGCAAAAAAAGTTGCTGAAAGCTCTCGAGAGACAGCAGCGGAAGCTTGCTGCTAAAGTAAGTTTCAAGTTTTGCAAAAAACTACATCCTTCAACGATTTATAAATTTCAAAGTGTTTACATTATTCAGTATTAAAGTTCTACCGATAAATTTATTTATTAGACTCGTGTATCGCGAGATGAAGGTTGTGTGTGTGTGTGTGTGTTATATAGCGATAGAAACTGTTTTCTTATTTATCTTTCTGCAGAGTTTCATTAATATAATACTAAATAAATTGTATATGCGTTCGTTTCTTGATTTTAAGGGCATAACGGTGGACTTGTCGACATTGCGTGCCGAGTGGGAATCTCGTAGCGAGGCTGCGTCGGGACGCGGATCAGCGAGCGGTCCTTTGAGCAACTCCTTCGGTCAACTGGGTCTGAGCGGCGAAGGCAACAATCTCTCCGCGTCCGGCAACGACGCCAACGAGGAGATAGACGTGGTCGGCGGATTGGACTCTTGTAGCGAGAGCGGAAGTGAGCGGGTAGATTCCGCGGCGGATGGTTCCGTGGACGGTGAGTGTTACCCGGTGATCAGCAGTAACGCGAACGAAGCTGGCGAACTCCGAAAGAATCCGCAAAACTCGTCTGTCGAACACTTGAATCATCAACCCGGAATTCATCACTGGGGATTAAGCCTGCTGGAACGACGACGCGAGCTGGTCGGAGTCGGGACGAATCGTCAATCGGTCGGTAATGGCGCCAGGAACCTGATCAGGCAGGCCGCCAGCGAGGATGAGGTCCAGAGCGGCAGCATTGATCTTTCGGTGAAGGGCAGGGAGGAGAGAAAGAGGCTGAACCCGTTCTCCATCGACAGTCTGTTGGGGAACAACAATCGTACTAGCGCGGCATCGGAACGCAGGCCAGTGACGCCGACGTCGCCGACGTCGCCTATTTCGTCAGCCTGCACATCGCCCTCCACAACGTAGTGAACAGGCCGAGGTGAGCCCGAGATTAAAGGGACACGTGGTTGAAAGTGGCCACAAGTGTGATTAATTAGGATCTTTCCGTTCGGAATTTACCTAATTTAGCAAGTGGTGGCCGTCGGACAAACAAAGATTGAAATGTGAAAATCAAAAACTGGTTATTCTAGTTGAAAGATTGCATAACAGGACGGTCAACTATGGTAATTGTCTCTACCAGGGTTCCTGCTTTGACTGAAACCGAGATAGATTCATGGATATCCTCGCGTATTTGTAGACATTATCCCGTCCTTCGATGAATGCGACTAGATTCTTAGTATCCTGAAGTCCTTGAGAAAGTCTAAAGTTCGAAAAATCTGTGTAAGTTTCAAATCGAGTCGCGAGTTAGATTACAACCTGGCAACCGTGCATTTCCGGGGCTTTTTGGATCCAAAAGGATTCGGGGGATCTAAAGATCGCGTCATCGACATGGATCAAACAAGACTTATATCATTTCGACATATCGAATGCATGCGTGACTGTTATTGTAGATAGAGCGTGTTTGATTTCGTCCATATTGTGTCTCCTTTCGAAGAAGAGATTAACAGAAATGTGCAATAAACGCGGATATGCTCGCCGGCTAGGCGTGTGTTGGTCTATCCTTGAGGTAAGAGAAAAAGAAAGCGGAAAAGAATAAAGAGAGAAATATGCGTGTGAATGTGCGCGTGCATGCATCAATGCGTGTATTTAATGTAAATAGCGGGAAGGAGGTCTGTTTTATTTAATTTGAGTAGTCGATACCCCAGTGTTCGTCGATTGCGGATATTATTTAAATTTAAAGCAATAGAGCAGAGGTTCTCAATTCTTTACATTTGGGCGAGATTTTGAGTCGATAAAACTTATCGAAAAGGTTAAACTCGCTTGTGTGTAACATGAACACGTACAGAAGAAATAGACCGGTCGAATTAAAAATTATTTCTCGCAACAGTTTGTTCGTAGCAATGTAGCAAAACCAAAATCGCTTAAAACGCGAATCAGAGTTTAAAAATAAAAAGAAAAACGAGTGAAAGCTTGAGGACCTCTGCAATAGGAACTTTCCTGGCATTGTATATAAAACTTTAAAAGATCCTAAGCGTGAGGATACGGCGCGGTACAAAAAAAAAACTTTAATTCTCCACCACCCCCGTAAAAATAAAAATTGACTTACCGAGCTCTGTTTGTGGTTAAGGGGTGATTAAGAGTTGCCATACAATGATCCGGGATATGCGAAATCAGTACCTATCATATATCCACTAAAAATATATTAATTTATTCTCCAGATCACGCCGGCGTGTTCAATCATTGCATCTCCTCATGGCATGTCATCCCACATCCTTTTTCCTTTCTGCCGTGTTTGAAAGTAATCTCAACTCGAGGGCACGAGTTTATACACACGTCGAAATAAACGTAAGTATTAAGCGATTTAAGTCAAGAAGTCTTTGAAGAGAAGTTTTACCTTCAAAGAGATTATTCTCCCACACACACGCACTTCTTCTTCCATGGTAAGGATAGAAAAAATGCAGATCAGTATAATTAAGTAATTTGACAACTGACAAACGGTTTTTCTTTTCGAGCGCTTGTATTTAATGTTGAGAATTTTCGAATGTGCGATGGAATACGACAGTCCAATCCAATTTTCACAGAAACAAAAGTCAATTACAAGCTTCGCCGAAGATTAAAAGCACAATTCGCGCGTTTGCGACGCGAAGTTTATGCAGATCCGCATGGGCGCGATTTATGTTCGGCCACGAGTCGGAATACGCTCTCGCTGAAAGTCGAGAGCTTGGTGTTCATTTAACATCGATGCGAAGGGAAGGAGAGTGGAAGAATAATAACGAAGTACGACAATGCAGCCGTTGTTGTCAGCGTTCGCGTAGCAAACAATGAATCGCGCATAAATCATAGACACATAATGTAACGTCGCTTCCGTTATTTTTATTTTTTTGTTTTGTTTTCGTATTGCGGTTGTGCTGTTAAACAACGCCGTTTTATCGTCCGCGACGCGCGCTGTTGAAAATATCACCACTCATATCTACCTGAAATCTTTCCGAACAGATTTCACGTTTTTCAGCATGAAGACTTTAACGGTCAAGTGGTGAAATTCATTTTCTTAAGTACTTATAAATTTGCGGTAGCGTTGAAAGCGACTGTTATGCTAAAAGTCGCTACAAAATGGCGTTACCACTTGAGCGAATAGAAATCGGTGGACGCGACGCGCGAGAACACGACATACGACCACGGGGAACGCAGAGGGGGACACGACATAGTGGAAGATAATATGCGTCGCGCAAAGACAATAAAGCGCGTCGCCGCTCGCAATTTATGTTACGAGCATTTACGCGCGCGCGCGACCGGGCGCCTCTACAAAGGGCCATTGTGTGATTGCGACGCGGCACGGTTAATATTATTAGCCGTTCACGAGGAGCTGTGCTTAAACGGCCGATGCTTTCTGCCCTCGCCCTCGCTTGAGGACTCCATTACTGGCCAATCCTCACGGCGGTTGCCTCCTCTTCCTCGTGCACCGCGCGCGCGGCCTATTGTCGCTGGGCACGAACGGTATTACGTGCCCCGTTGTAGCATAAGCGGAGCTCACAAAGCAGCTTCCTGATCGCCGAAGAAAATGAGCGATGTCCGGCACTCGTTAACGCTCTTGCGATGATTCCCGAGAAATATATAGGCGTAAATTATTCCGGGATCGCGCGCGATTAGAACCAACTCGATTGTACCACCTGCCGCATTCACATCAGAGACCGCCGGGCATCAATAATTCGGAGATTTACGATTTACGTTCTCGGTCTCATCTCTGTTTTCGTTTATAATAAAATAATGGTTTCATTTTCAACCAAATTGATGAACTACTTTTCTTGCCTGCGTTGTCTGCTCGCTAAGAAAAAGAGAGAAAACAATATTGTTCAATTATCGCCTCGCTTGTTAATTTGTAGCGCCTCATCAAGCAGGATTATCAGATTAATTTTTATCGCTGATATACGACCGGGGGGGAAGCTTAAAACCGAGGAAGATCCAAAAATCTATTTATGTTGTTTTGGGTTTGAATAAAAATACGACTGGCCCCACCCGCTTAAGGTGTAACTCGATCGAATTCGATCCAATAGATCAGGCGGCAGATTCCTTACCGGTTATTACAAGGGGTCGGAGGTTGATCGCTCGCATAAACCATTTAGCTCTGATCACCTATCGATACCGATATTTCCCAGAGGTATCGGCTATCTTCCTCCTCGATCTTTGTCCGACAAAGCTCACTCTCCTTGTCTAGATGAGCCTTACCCACTCTGCACCAGATTAAATATATCTCAACATAGTCTTCTAGTTCTCGTCGTTCGTAAGAGCGTTCGTCTTCCAATGTGTTCGTGTCGCATACATTTTTATCGATCCACAATGCGCGAGCTCGATTAATTTCCCACAAAATTAATACTTTGCACCTGCTATATTTCACCTTGAGTCGATATAAAGTGCTACACAAAGAATATTCGGGAACAAACGAGTTTTGAATATGGAACAATTGTAGATTCGAGATTAAAAAAGTGAGATAGAAGTGTAACCTTGTGTGTGTCTAACCACGCAACTTTGTTTTACTTTCTCAGATAAGTTCTCGGTTCAGAAAATAAATTACAAGTCTCTTCTCTCTCGTCCAGGACGCAAAAGCTTCTGTTTGTTCCGGTCGTTATTTCGCATCTACAATTTAAAGATTACTCGACAATTGTGGTCCACGAGCTCATTGGACTTACGGTGAGATCGTCTCATAAAACGCCAGCGACTTGGCCCGGCTATCGCCATTATGCATGTACATACATAAGTCGGTGTGCGCAGTGCGAGTACTATATAGCTCGTGTGTATACGGGCAATACAGTCTCTACCTACGTATTAAGTCGTTTCTCGTGCTGTACGAGGGATGCTGCTCTCGCTTCCATGAAAACGGCGCGTTGAGGCGTGCGACGGGCACGAGAGAGTTCCCCGAAAAATCGACGATCAGATCCTCAAGACTTCGCGCGATCGACACTTACGTGCGATTTCTCTCAGCAAAAAAACGTTTCGCGCAAGAGTCTTAAACCCCCTTTTTTTTTTTTTTTTGGACTCTAATAGGTAGCTAAGATTTTGACACGCACCGTTCGGTTCTCGGCAACGATCGACAGTGTTAATTATTTACGAGAGGCAAACAATATTAATTTTTAGTGTCAAATCTCTAATCGCGCTGATGATTTCACACTTTGTTTTTGATGATTCGAGTAAGTGAAAGGCAGTCCCGTCGGATATTGAAAAGCATCCATCTACGGCGGATCCCGAGGCGGATCAGGACTCGGCGGAAGATCGAAGATGCGAGATAAAGAATTAATAGCCGCTTTTGGCAACGGACCCGGCTTAACTGGCGGGAACAAATTTTATTACCAAATTTTCCCCCGCCTGCGTGTACGCGCCAAGATGGTAGATATTGTTGCCATGAGCTGGATGGACCCGTTCTTCTTCGCAAGATTCATCGTGTACACACACTCGTTCGTGGAATCGAGATATCGCGCTGCCTCGCGGGCGGTCGCCACGCTCGTTGGATTCACTTTTCTGCCAAAATCGATTCCCGATCGTCCAATCTCTTTCATACACACACGCGCGCGCGCGCGCTGACACAAATAAGCTCTCATAGAATAATATAATTTGAATACGGACAAATCGGCTCTCAAAATAATACGAAAATGAATATATACCTATAACTCGTCGTTTTATCACTTCTTTAAACAGTTTTATTGAAATTATTCAGCAATATTTAAAATAAATTGAACACACAAATAAAGTTTTGTTCACTTTGGAACACAAGGAATAAGAATTTTCGCTACACACATACACACAAACAAACTAAGAGAGAGTTTGACGTATTAAAACACGACAAGACAGCCTCAAGTAATATTCCATATTTCTCACAAGGTCTTCTATTATGATGTTTTCTTCCACGGCTAAGTCGTACAGTTTCCACGAAGCGTTATGCTGGAAGGTGCAATCATCCCTCAATTTCGCCCGACACCTGCTAATGCACGAATGTGTCAGCGGCGATAAGCGGCCGAAGAATAAAATTGAGTATTATGCTAATATAACGAATGGTCGTGCAAGCTCTTTGCAATGTTGCATGCGATATAGGAAACACGAACGCATCATGTCGGCGCTAAATCTTTCCGTTATTACGTGAAAAAACCGGTCCGCGAAAGGATGCCGCGCGAAATATCATCGTTTGCAGAGAATGTCCTCGAACAGCCAACCGGATTATCCGCCAGCATTATTTTATAAAGCACCTGCTGACGCAGTCTCGTCTTCTTCTTCGTGGAAATGGCTTTTCTACACGTTGCCCAATACGTAAAGAGAAGCAGTCCTAATCGCCGTCGCCAATTAGGCTACATTTTGTCCGAATCCTTCGAGCTCCTTCACTTTCTTTATGTCCATTATATTTCGTTCTTGGAAACCACATAATAAAAGGTTTACGCTCGTGAAAGCTGTTGAAAAGACATATTTTTGGTGAAACAAAGTTGTTGAATTCGTAGAAGAGCAAATTTGTTTCGGTGGCGAGTGAGTTATTTGTCACTACAGCGTGCGCTTGTGTGTGAAACAGACGATGATGATTTAAATTGAGTTTTGTTGTTGTAATTTCTGCGTAATCTTTATCTGGTTCCTTTTGCTTCCTCTCCGTCAGATATTGTTCCAAGTTTTTTGAGTACAGATTCCGGAGTACACATGAAGAAGGATTAAAGACTAGGAAAGTTGGAAAAGACAGAAAGAAGGAAATCCAAGTGTTTTTTCTTATTTCTCTCTCTTTCTCTTTTTCTTTCTTTCTTTCTCTCTCTTTCCTTTTCTCGACGCAGCAATCGACTCTCTTCGCGGCAATATTGCGATAAGTATCTCGGGTCGACTCTGCGAAACACGAAGAACGATCTGCGTAGTGGTGCATGGTGCTTTGATGGCGGCCAGCCAGAAGTAAATCTAAGGTTTACGAGGCAGTACCGCCTCTTACTAGCACCTCCTCGAGCACTACCCTGAGTTCCACGGGGCACCGCGAGAGCGCGAGCCCCTCATAATTCTCATAATAAATCGCCTCCAACAACTGACGCCCGCTCCACATACAAAGGGATTTACCGACTAAAAGGAGGATCGAAGGGTTTAGAGTGGGAGGGGAGAGGGAAAGGGAGGAATTCGCAACAATGGGTCGACCCAGATCGCGAAACCGCGCTGTTGTTGCGAAAGGCGGTTACTGCTGCTACATCTCGCGAAACAGCCCAGATCCTTCGGATCTTGGCAAATCTGTATGAAATAAAAGAAAAAAACTCTTCATCGCAATGTAATTATAAAGTTTCTCGGATATTTTATTTTAAACATTGTTTTGCGATTCGATATTCGAAGGATATTACCGAATTATTCATTTCCCTCGTCAGATGACTTAATTTTTTTTTTTTTTTTCAAGAAATATAATAGATAATCTTCTTTTAAATCGAATTTTTAAATTTCATTCAAGTTTGCGGTTACTCGTCGTAATCGTCTCCCCTTAAAGAATCGTAGCTCAGGTATAATCTCGAACGGGTGTTCCTGCGTTTATGGTAAACAACAAGGCTGTTCCGCTCACACATGTCTCGAATATTCTCGGGCATTAGTTACATTGTATCGCGCGAGGCCGTTCGAACGTCTTGAAGCGCATCTCTTCGTGTCCCGCAAGCCGAACATGTATATAGCGTGTGCATGGGGTCTCAGCGCGTGGTCACAGGGCCCGATAATATAGTTATTACCAACAGGGGGCCCCGCGGCCACAAGAAAGCGACGAACCCCGCATTAAAAACCAATTTTTAGTCCCGAAAAAACCTCCGCTCTCCGTCGTAATAACAGGCCTGATAATCTATAGTAGGTTTTCTATCCCGAGCCTGTGGAGACCGACCTGCTAGGCCCCCGCCGTCCTTCTCTCTTCTCTTCGCCGCCTATCTCGCTATTCTCTCCCTATGTCTTTCCCCAACCTGGTCGAGATAATCGAGCAAATTGATGCCTCTCCCTGCCTCTCCTCTGCGACGACTTTTTTCAATTAAAATAGTCCACAACGCAACCGACAGCTGTCGAACGAAGCCTTACGACGTAATCATGTGGGCCTTTGATTCATCAATCGGTCAAGTTTGACGTGCGTTTCCAACTCATTTTTCTGGCAGTGAACGCGAACACTATGATTACTCGTTATTGAGGAAACTTGAATAGAGTTACCGACATAGATACATACGTATAAAAAAATGTGTATATAGATAAAAAATATTATACATATATGTACGTATGTTTGTCTCTTATTGTACATATCTTGAGATTCTAACAATAATTTGTCTCTGATAGTTAGATATTGTACTACTATAACGGAAGAGAATTCGGCTGGGAGAAAGGGGAAAGGAGGCAGTCCTCAGTAAATTTCTATTAACGGTGCGGCGTTCGAAACAATCGGCCATTAAATCGAACGATCTCGCGGTAGATAATAACTGGTAATAATCGGTCGGAGCCACCGGTTAGTTTCGACGCTGTTGGAACCCTCGCCTCGCCCGAAACAAGCCGAGCATCGGTAATGAGAGGCCAATTAGAACACCCCGCCGATGGAATTACCCCCCAACGCTCCGAAATTCCAACTGGCTCCCGTGAGCGTTCCTCGTAATGCCCGCAAGGCACGCGAGAGAGCGAGAGATCGCGTGAGAGTGCATCCGAGTGCGACGTGCGGATGCCGAAAGACCCTGTTCTCCGTCCCTGTTCTTCCAATAAACACGGGTAGTCCACAGAAAGTCTATTCTTCCCGCTCAAATAACAGTCTTTGTTAGTCATTCGATGATTTGTAACAAGTAACTTTGCAAGAACAGAGATAAGGAGCTAATAAAAGAGTTTTTTTATCCAGAGTTCGACGTTGCGGCAAGAAGAAAAAGAATCTATTACCGATAGATAAACTTATTTTATATGAGAAAATGTTCTTTCACGTCTAACTTGAAAACAATCGCGACGATTTTTTTAATAATTTTCAATTCTATAATTAAATCATAATTTGAAAACGCTATTAAAGTATCACATATCTCTGTTGTGTATATGTGTGTGACATCTTACATATGTAGAAGCAATTTTTGATATACGAAGAAAATAAAAGAAACTTGTTCCGTTGCTCGCGCGCTTAATTTGCAGTCGCGTATGATTAAGCAGAATATGAAAAGCGCTGCGAGACACGTGCTACCGTTTGCCGTCTCTCTGCTGAGATTTATAATTATTAATTTTATAATAGACTCATCAAAAGCGGAGAGAACGCTTGCGAGCGTTCAACCAAAACAATAAAGTTAAAACAAAAACTCTCTTTCCGAAAAAAGAAACGAGAAGCACAAGTGTTGAATTGAAATAATTTACGTAATATTATTATTTTTAAATATTATACATAACATGAATTTTATTCGATTAATTACCCGGAAATGATTTTTTCTGCCGCAATCAAAGTGCTGCCTTTAATTTCCGATCGGTAACGTCTCGACGTAACGTCTATATTTTCGCGTCGCCTCATCAAAGGGTTAGTCGAGATTTCATTACTTCATTAATCACGCGGACGATCATGACTGCATCCATTTGTTTCTACCAACTTAATCAGCCAATAGCGTCCGCTAAAACTTATATGCATACTCAAGTCCTCATCGATTTACTTCGAACTTCTCATATATTTTATATATCACTCGTAGATTAACGCGATCGATCACGCGATTACAGTGGCAATTATTGATCGCCTGTTTACACAATCAATTTTGTAAATAATTAGCTACCGGTTGGATATTAGAAAGGCATGTAATTCCGTTCAAGGTCTTATCATGCGTATTGATGATGTCGTATATACGATGAAGTAATATAGCGGAACCTAATGGAGAAGAAATATAATCATAGAAAATCTTGCTAATACAAGACTATGTTGACTAATTGTAAGATCATAAATCATAAGTTTGTATTTTAGAAAACAAGTTTTGTATGACTTTTGCATTTACTAATTAATTTGCAAAATGTGGAAAATTTAATTTTACCAGACAAGAATAATCTCTTAGGTTATAAAATATAGCTATAAATTTAAATATCATAATTCTCTCCTGTATACATTCCTACGTGTTTTATATTTATGATTTATTTAACGTTTATTATTGCGTATTCGACGATTTATGCTATTTATCTATTCCTTGTCCCTTTTCTGTCTGAATAAGTTTAGAATTAATGACATTATTGTGATTTTACGTAATGACGTTATTATAGCAAAGTTTCATCGTTCGATCAAATCGCATTTGCAATGCCAGAAAGTATCTTACTGTGTACTATAATAATAGCCGTTGGTTCTTCACAAAAAAACAAACAAAATTCTCGATCGTTTAAATGGATTTCAAGGAAAGAGAGGAGAAGCAGCGATTGTGTTCCGCTCGAATTCCAACAAGGTGTTGCCGTGCAAAAACGACTTTTGCAATATTTCGGTAGGTGATTTACGTTTTAATCTAGCGTTAACGACTTCGCGTAGACAGGCGAGACTAATGGCGAGGCCAAGACCAATCGCGTCTATGAAGCACGGAATACAACAAAAAAAGATATTCCCGAGGTCCATTACAGGTGACAAAGCGAATACTCCTGATCTATTATCGTTAAGAATTCAGTTCTTGACAATAAGTTGAAAATATATTTAACGTACGTATATGTTTTGAAACAATTTTTTTTTTTATTATAAAAATATATTTTAAAACGCACACTTTTTATTATGTGATCGTATTGCTCACTTTATAAGAACACAATTTTTCATCTTTCAATGTAAACATGTGATTTTATATTCTTCTCTGGTTAAACCCATCGCTGATAATATCGAATCTGTTTTTTACTTACTTATTTATTTTTTTTTTACTGCTAACGCGAGATTAAAAATCAAGTCAAGACGTAACGATAAAGCGGAGAGGAGTCATGTTTACGAGGGGGTCTGTCGGCTGACTATAATATTTTTGGCGAAGCGGACATAACCGATATCGTTCATATGAATTCGTATTGACCATCGCACTCGTACGCGCAAAGAGATACGGCCAGGTGTATCGAAATGCGATCTCCACGTTTAATTACGAATCCTTCTGGGAACGATCAGGAAACATATTCCGATACCAGCATTCCCTCCTGGATGTAAGCGCGCTTTCGGATATAAGCGCAAAAGTATCAAAAGCGGTTGGTGTGAGTTCACGGAAGGAATTATTTTTATTTAACATTACACACACACAAAATATCGTTTTGTGATCTGAAATTCTGGGTTTTTTTTTGTTTATCTTCGTTTAATCGAGTATTTGCTTAATCAGTTCTCTTGCGAGATTTTCCAACGAGATTTTTTTTACAATAGTCGAGCTGTGATATTTAAATGTGTCGCGACATTTTCTAATTATTAGTTGTTGTGGTTTAATTTTATGCGAACTTTTGACCACAGGTAAAAGCAATATAATAATAAATAAACGAGAATATAATAAAAAAAAACATTGTATTTGTAACACTGACTGACACATATCTCATTTTACACGCTGATTTGTAATGTCACTTTGAGAATAATATTCAGCGGCGTGTTCTCAGCACGAGGACTTGTTCCATTCCATATGCTTGCAAACTCATTGCTTGAAAGAGGCGTGAATATATGTAGCAGAATTTTGAAAAATTTGTCCGATAGAATATTATGACGCATTGAAGGACGGTAGCCAACATCGCGCGCTTTAATCTCGCGTTAACGATTTCATGTAGCCGGTCGGGACTAATGATAAGGGCGAGTCTGTATCTATCAAGCAAATAACAAAAAGAGCAAAAAAGAGAGAGAGAAAGAGAGAGAACGAAGAAGAAAAACAGAGTATCCTTGGCACTCGCCATGTTTTCAATGGCCGCACGGGAAAAGGTGTGAACTCCTTAAGCTGCCGAGGTGTCGGCTCGTCAGCAGTCAGGAAGGTGTTGGGCCGCGATCATTTATTATCTCGAGATTGAATTTCTCCTCGGCTCGGCCAGCGCCTCGGTTTAATTAAAATATCGTTATGGGTAGGCGGGGATTCTTACCTCCGTCGTCTCGCCTCGTCTCACCTCGCGTCGTCTCCTTCTCTTTTCGAAAGCGGTCACAATGACCGGAGGATGGTCTGAGGAAAATATGCAGTGCTTCCGTTGCTCATCTTCTAGATCACGAACCAAGGTCTGGCCGATGCGAAATTATATCTCCGATCACAATTTTAATAAAACTTTATATATATATATATATATAATATAAAGTAAAAGATCGCAATGCCGCGGATCTTAGTTAAAGAACTGCGTAATCAGTCAAGCAATAAGCGTTACCTTTTTTTTTTCAAAGAATCAAGGATTATTCTGTTGAGAAATTATTTTTCGCTTTGACAAAGAAATTAGCGTATTCGAAACGTATTAGATTTACTCAACATTCAATTCGCGAATGTCATCGGTGATGATAGCGTTTGTCGGTAAACTTGATAAGCAAAGAATCGGTCGGCTAAACACGCCGACTCGCTTCTTTAATTCCGTTAAAAGCGGCCGGTTGACAGATTACAGCCCGCGAAAGAAGCAGCGGAGCGGATCGGCGGTGCGGCCGCATTTATCCGCCTAGCGATCAAAAAGTGATCAATACGGGCCGATCCTGACTGACCCGAGCGATAACGAGGTATTAACGATCGGAGCCGAACCAGTTCGAAGGCAAGGAAGGTTGCTCACGGACGAGGCTCACGTTTAGCCGATCGGCCGAGGCCATCCCGTCTCGATCTTTCTCTCCTTCTCTCATTCTTTTTCTCTTTCTCTTTTACCCGTTCTCCGGCGAGCCTTTTGTTCCGGATCGTCTCGGGGTTTTCGATTATCGTCCGGTACCAGGCACCGTAACGATCGCCTAACTCAGTGGACCCGCCCCCAACAAACGGCGACTCCACCTCTCGGCCCCACTTTTTGCATTTAAATTAATTTGCGTCGATTAATTTTTAATTAAAGCCGAGCCCGGGACCGGCCAGGCGCGAAACGCTCGCGTCAAACATACCGGCCGTTCGCGATCGAAAAAACATTCTCGACTGTGTTTCTGGGATCTCACGAAGCGTTGCATGATGGTGTTGTGATTGGACGTGTGCAAATTTATGGATATTGCAAGGATCGGAGAGGTTTCGGGCAAAGGTGCGATTGATTTGGCGCTTTAATAATTGAATCGGTTTATTTTGAGAAAGTAACCTATTATAGATATTAAGAGACCCGGGATTATAATTTCGGGCACAACAAAAATCGAATTCGCGGAGTTTACAAAATGTTCCTAGAAGAGACGACGAGAGTTTGTACAGTAACGATTTCCAATAAATCATCCGAACTCCGTTACACCAGTAAAAATCCGCGCTGTCGCGCGTTTGTGAGCGATCTCTCCCTTCTTCTCTCTCTCTCTCTCTCTCTTGCGCTGAATCTCTTCTCCCGCGATGATACTTCGGTGGATCCTCCTTGCGAAAGACAGCGCGGCGTTCATAAAACGGCCGTAAAACACTAAACGGCTGTAAAGTTGCTGCCGCCCCAAAACGCGCATCAGGCGCTTCGTGGCGTTGTTCGACTGGCGTTGTTGCTGTTGTTATGGAAGCAGCGCGCAACATGTTTCTTTACAGTCCGGCCGGATAGAGACACGCATCTTCGACATTAAATCATCTCACAACCACGCCCTATCCTGTCTTCCCTCCCTGTCTTTTCTCTTCTCCGCTCGTTCGCGTCCGCGGATCTCTCCAGATGTGTTTCTCACTCAAAATTCTCGAACAGCCGAAGAAATTGCCGTATAGACAAAGAAAATTAGCATGCGCTTCTCGGTCTTTTTTTTTTCACAAAATTTACACAATACAAACAACTTTATAATCAACTTTATCATCAACTTCTTTAACGCGCTTGACAAAGTGCTTGCGAGAATCATTTGAATTAATAATTACTTATTTATTCTTTCAAATACAAAAGAGCTTTGCATCTTCTTACAAATCTCGCTTGAGTACTTTGCTGGGACAAACTCGCTTTGTATCTTGATTTACTCTTTCTTTTTCTCCACTCGTAGACAATCGTGTTAATTAGACGATAACTTCCGGCAGAATAGGCAAGGCTAGTCGCCGCCAATTTCCGGTCAGTAATTCCACAACTCCGAGATTATTACCGAGATTCAATTTATCATTTCGATCGATATACGTGTACGAGATGAGCTACCAGGACGATACGTATAGTCATTCGCTGAATCGGAAGAGAATAAGAAATAAAATTTCAAAGATAAAAATTTTATTCTGGATGGTTTTTGCTCAGTGTTTACATTTTGCGTGGACAACATGCGTTTAGTTAAAACGGCATGCCGTTTTGCTTCAATAGAGCCAATTATAATTATGTAGTTAAGCGACAGTACTTACGCGCGACATTTATATAATTAACAGATAATGGCTATGCTAGCTGGTTAGTTGCAAATACATAATAGAGGAGGCTCATAAATGAGAACTTTGCGACTACATACATTCGCAACGCTAAATAAATACGTGCTACGTTTTCTTCGTTTAACAAAAAAAAAATATATAGGTTTATATTAATTTCATATTTAACGATTATTTGTTCAAATGAATTAACACGACACATGTAATTTTACACGCAGAAAACACTTCTTGTATAAAGTTTCCTTATTTGTTTTTTTATCAATTTTTTCTTTCGCAAGTAGCTGCTTGTCAACGCTTGAGATTCTCTTATATTGAAAAATATTTCTGGATCTTCGTATATACATAGATTTAGACTCTAACTCGCGCGCGGATATTGTTTTGGAAGGCTTTTACCTTTTGACGGCTGGGATAACAGGTTCTTCTGTAAATCGAATAGGACTCCGCCACGAGTTAACAGTTAGGTATCTACCTGTTCGCTTGTCACGCGGACAACTCGATGCCGATTATTTTATGTCACGAACTTCCTCCGTTTACTGTATCACGTGACCTCAACAAATACCTATATATATATGGATGTAGCTAATAAGATGAGTACGTCGACTTTATTAGCGCTAATCATGTTGTTCTTATCAAATAAGCACCAAATCATTGTTATTGAAACGGCGAATTCAGTAATCTTCGTGAGAAGAAACTCGCAGCTGAACATCTTTAGAAATCTAGCAATATATTTAATATTTATTGTTTATCGTAGTGGGAAATGGCCGATGTGAGGCAAAAAATTTTACAAACGTTTCGACCCCAAATTTGGGTCTTCTTCAGTGCCTATAATTGTACAATTCACTATAATATGCTAATATCGCACAACGCGCATTTATTGTTTATGTCTACATAGATAAATTCTTATTACACGCTTTACAATTATTCTTATTATTTTTTGAAGAATATTATTCTTCTTACGTTATATCGCTATAACCACGAAGCGATATAACGCCATATTAAAAGTCGCCATATTCCGAATTTCAATCAGAATGAATTCGTCACTAAATATTACGAGTATCACATCGTCAATGACTCATCATGCTTTCCAGCGTGGGTGCGTCTTCTCTCCAGGTGCATCTTTCCCTCTTCCCTTTCTTCTCCTCTTCACGGGAGAGGATATCGGCCAATGAAGACGTTGTAAAACGAATGCACGCTTCGTGTCTCGGTTCTCACACCTCGAAGACGGTGCGGCGCGCGGTCAAAGGCCCGCGGGGGGTAAGGCCGTTGGACCGTGGGGCTAATTGATACGTAAGATTACGTTCTCGGGCTGTCCCCCTTCCCTCTTTACTCCCGCTCCCTTGGCCTCGTCGGGATGATTGGTTGTCAGACCAGAGACCGGTCACTAAATTCCTTTAGTTCGGCTCGTTTTCGAGCCGCGCGATTACAGCCACACCGCTACGACTACGGCAACACGAACTTTTAAATAACACCCTCCAGCGACTTTTATGGGAACAACGCGTCACGTTCCAAGAGCGAGCCATACACATTGAACGAAGTTCGCGAATTTTTAACCGTAGCATATTTCTTAGCTTGCGCTTTCGTAACGTCAATACATATTTGGTTATTATTTTGGGACAATTTACACATGTAATAAACAAGTGATGCAACATATTATATATACGTACGCTTTTGTTTACTAATACTGCAACTCAATTAAAGATTATTAACTAATTTGTAAAGATAGATAGACTCAACCAATACCATAAAAAGTTCGTTGATAACCCATAATTCTTTTATCCTCGCAACCGAATCGATGGCAATTTGATATCGATCAAAAGATGATGGGACTAGTGATTCAGGACCCCCCGTGGTCATCTTCCAAAAGAGTGTTAAATAATATATATTACGTAAGCAACACCTGGAACCGCGCGCGGACAACCACAACAAAGGCTGCCTCCCTTCGATCGTGACTTGTTAACACCCTCCAACACAATCAACGATGTTAACTTCACCCCGCAGAGATCTCCCGGCGAGATTGAAGACCCGTCGTTCCTGTCTTCTTTTAATAGATCTGGCGAAACTGATTTGTTCGGATCAAATGTTGCAATTTCCTATTAAAGAATATATTTATCTCTATGTCGATATTATACGTTACTTCTATGAGAGAAGTGCTGACTATTTTAACATTTTCATAGCTACTGTTCGCTCATTATTGTAAAAAATGTTACGCACCTTTAGTGCAATATAATAATGTAGTGACTTGATCGTGTGTTTTTGTCTCCAACTACTAAGAAAACGTATGTGATTACAAAATATTTACATCAATCATTTCACGTAACAAAGAAGACAAAGGTTTTCTCAAAACAGTGATAATTACATACATAACTCGTTTTAAATAATCTAGAAACCGAAGAAATATATTGGAAACAAAAATAACACAGGATAATAAGGATGCGGAAAGAGCCTGCTGGGGAATTGGGCCAGTCTGGAGGAGTCACGTGGTGAGACCCGTTAGCAAATTCAGACGGACACGTTCGCACCTCTGCTTGATTAGCTCTTCGTGCTCGTGCGCTTGCAGGGCTGTAGATCGGGCCGGACGGGCCCTGCGAGGCGCGGTCCGTCACGCCGTAGTGGGAGTGACGCGTGTGCGGTGAGAGGAGAGCGGTGTCTCGTGGAGGGGCCGCGGAAAGTGTTGGGCAATACTTCCCAGGTCGTCCGTCGCGCCGCTTGACGTCTTAATGCACGTCGAGAATAATCTCACCGCCAATTTATTACACTCTTTCTCATTTCTTTTCCGGACCTTTCGCCCCGCGTCCGCGGCGCACCTACCGGACCCTTCCTTTTGTACCCTCTCCGACGAGAGAACGGGCTCTCTTCTCCATCCGCCGCGCCTCTTACCTCAACCCATCTCTCTTTCTCTGTTCCGAGAGCCGCTTGTGTGCAAGCGGTACCCGCTCGCACCTAATAGAATACATAATTTGAATTTTTGACTTATACAGGGAGAAAGAAGGTGAGAAGGGGGAGGAGCGTGCGCGGAGAGAGAAAAGTGCGGGGACACAGGTCGGCAGAGAGGACAGACGCGCCGCGCGATAAATTTATGAACTTTATGGGGATTTGGGGGAGCTGCCGAGTAGGATTACGGTGCGCCGATCTTGATCCTTTTTGACGCGGACCCGCTTTCTACGCTGCCCTTCTAATAATCTCTGATGGCAATTATTTATATTGGTGACATAATTACGGAATGAGAAGTAAGGCTGACTGTACAAAAGAAGAGACTTAGATAGAAGATCCGATAGAATTGAAACACGAGAAACATTTTTCACATACTTTTCTCTTTTTCCTCTTTTATACAAAATTAAATGCATTTGATATATATAAAAAAATATATAAAACAGCATGTTTGTCTTGCTATTCTTTATTGTAAAATATTATATAATTTGTCCAACTATAAGAGTTATAAGATCTTTATTTGTACTCAGTTCTGGCATCGTTCTAATTTTCGTTCGTCAGCGATTTAACGAAGCGTGAAAGAATCATCATGGGCACGGTGGTCCCCAATGACGAAAGACTCCGTAAATCTTACGCTCGTATAATAATTTAACAACGCGGACTCGTAGGTATGCGCGATCCACACTTTATTTAGGCGACAGCCTCTTATGTTCATAAATAATTGTCTTCGGATTAAGAAGAGAAGCAAGCGTTCACATACATGGAATCTGTGTTAGCTTCAGAAATTCGGCTCCGCTTTGAGGATCCGCCTCGAGAAAGGGCCCGTAATGAAGCTACATCTACGCTTGACAGATAGTTATTTTTTTTCTTTTTTTTTTAGCTTTTCTAAATTCTTGTATGCACAATACAATTTTTGATTTGTTGATTAAATTGCGAATAAACTTCTTTTTCAGCGATTTTTAAATCTGTTCAAAGTGTTGAACCAAGTGTTGTTTTTTCAAACCATTTAAATATATTTTTCATCTCTTACCGTTTCTTTCTTTATTTATAAATATCTTTTTAAACCTGTAATGTGTGATATATGCTATGTGTATTCGTAACTTATTTAGTATGCTATATGTAGCGCTTTAAAATTCTATTTCTAAAGCAGAAGCAATAAACTATACATTCTTCTTCTTTCTTCCATTTCCTAAGCGCTTTCTTTTCAGAAGATAGTTATTAAATATTCCAATCAATTCACACAAATACATTCTTTCGGCTTAGACATGGTCTGAATATCGCGTCATTGGCTTCACGACGATCTTTATTGTGACAATAATTTAATTTTTCGAGCCACAGACTTCTGGCTTTGCTCGTAAATACAGCGATTATCATTTGCGCTTATTAAATCCGTCCAAGGTTCGGTCCTCTCTTCTCCTTCCTTCGCATATACCTATATATGTCCCCAGGCCCACGGACCCATCTTTTCCCCTTCTTTCTGCCGCAGCTCGACGCGGTGATCCTCCAATCAGCGACGCGGACACGCTCGCGGTCCCTCTTACCTCTCGGGCTCCACTGATGCTAATTTCACGGGGCTCGCGAAGTCTATTGCTTCGGCAGCAACGTGGCAGCAACGTGGCAGCAACACGGCTCATTCCCCCCTCGCGGCGGCTTCACTGATGATGACGAGATGATCACTTAATTTGGCCAACAGCTGCCGCGCTCCTTCGTTCTCTTCTTCATCTTGTTCCTATACTCTTCCCTTTCCTCTTTCTTCATCTTCTACTTCTTGTTCGCTCATTCTTTTACCGGCTCGTCGACCTGAAGGAACGGTCCTTGAAAGAGACACTTTGTAATGGCGAAAAAATATCACGGCAACTTTGTAATGCAATGCTTATATGCATCGGCAATAATTAAACTCTCATTGCCGAGCAATTGGTCTAAAAATTCGCAATCTGATCGCATATCTCTCGAAATTGTTTTAATCTCTTGCGTACGATGTAGCTAGGCGTTTCTATGCAGCTCGGTTTGCTGCTGCGGTAGCTATCATTGCGGCAGGAACAATTTGTCGTGCACCGTACGCCGATATCGAGATACCAATCGACTGCACAACGCATTAACTAAATTACTAGCTTACCTGTTATATTTGAGTTAAAAATTATATAGAATATGTTTATTTTAACAGAAGACTTTCTCTTTTACCAATACAGAAATTTTTTAATGGAGATGAAAAGATTATAAAAGATTTACGAGAGTTTATTAATGTTACATCGGCTACATTCTTTATTATTCGATTGTTAAAACTTGTTGTTATTATTGAAGTGGAATTAAAGCATTTGTAATTTATTTTATTTATTATTCTAACTATATAAATTATCAGAATACGACGATGACAAAGAGAAATGTCAGTGTGTATATTTCTTTTGTGAAACAAACATTTTTTGTTTCATTGTAGTTTTTTTTATATTTTTCTGACATTTCTCGGTATTTTTAGCACAAAACAAAAACTCCTTTTTGTAAGTTGCTATTACTTCTCGAAACATATGTGTACTTACGTAATTCGTCGTGAAGTAATTCTATTTGTACATACAACGTCTTTTGCTTTTGATGAACACATATTTAAGTTTACTGTCCACAAATGTTCTTTTGATATATTCTGAGAAAAGCTTTAATTGAACTTTTTAAAATCCCGCACAGTTTTATATCTTTTGATACAGTTCTTCGCAAAATCCAAATAACTTAAAGCTGCATTCAAGGGTGAGTGGTTATCGCGATGGAGGCACGATTTATATTCGCTGTCGACGCTGGTTATTCGTCTCCGCGTAACTTTCGCGTCGGCGGAGTTTTTCCTCGACGGTGGAGGATACGTTAGGCGATACGTTTTCCAACGGAAACTGGCGTTGAAACAATGAACCGACCAACCGGCGTGCTGCCTGCAAATCTCCAGACTTAGCGCCCCCATTGTCACCCCTCGACGGCCCTTCCCGCTTCCCTTCGTTTCCGTTCCACTCCACCCCTTCGGGCGAAGGGTGCTTCGCGGATTTAGACAGCCCCGTCGCTATGGCAACTGTGGCGAACGCCGGCCTCTCGAACTTGTTCCACACGCACGAAGCGGAACGCGCGTTTTCGCGCCACAAACGACCGATACGAGCGATCGTTTCGCGGCGCGCCAAATCCCCCGTAAAAAGTTCGCTCCGTACTGCGCGTCGGTCATTGAATACAGATTAAAGTGCCAATTGCGTCCCAGCAACTCCGATCACAACGTATTTTGCGAAGAGAATGAGATGGATGTCTGGAAAGCTAAAGCGAATTAGAAAATTAAAAGAAGCGATAAAACTCTTTTACCAAAATTAATGATAAAATTAGCTCTCTCACTCTCACTCAGTGTCTAATAAGATAATGATTTTTTTTCTTAAGTTTTATCACTAAGGGTCGTATTTCATTCGACGACGAATTCAGAGTATACTTCAACTGATGACTGGATTTATTGGTTTAATTTTTAACAGAATTAAAATGAGAGGAAAAAAATAAATCGTAAAGGTACCTAGGGAATTTCTTTCCTTGGAGAACATAAAACAAGTTATAAAAATGAGATACATTTATCACAAGTTATTAAAGAATTATTAAAACGAGGCACAGACAGAAACTAGTCAACTGAAATTAAGAAAAAAAAGAAGTGCAATCAGAAATTATCATTTTAATTACCTATGTAAATATATAAGCTAAAGATTAAATCATTTTTATGTTTGTGTATTGATGTATTAGTATATTTAATATTTTTTTATGTTTATTACAATTTGTAATTAAGTTACGTTATTAGAATTAGTGAAATCTTTTTATCATTATCAGCATGTTACTAGCAAAGATATTACCGATATATATTTTCGAGAAATACCTTTTGTCTTTTATCAGGAAAGTGGTGGAAGCATATTATATGTTATGTATTAAGTTATGGTCAGCCCGGAGGCTATAGTGATACCAATGCAACGGACAGGAATGGCAGGAGGAGAGACTGTTGCGGAATTAACCCTCGTGAAAGCCAGTGCTTTCAGAGGATAATTTTATTTGGCAGCGAGTCCTGGCTGCCTGCAAGCTGTTTGGCCGCCATCTTCGTTCTCTCACTCTCTCCCTAGTTTTTATATTATATTTATCTACCACAGAATTTATTCTCTTATTACAAGGTTTTTGTTTTTAATGCTTTCCAGTAAAATGTTAATTACTACAATTTTATGTGACGTTTTGTCGATTCAAGTACAAAAAGTCCATTTCTTCTTAGGAATAGAGAGGCTTACCCCTCTTTCCGTGAAAAGAACGAACCTCACATATCTTTCACGGGTGTGAGATAAACTTCCAAAAGCGGATAGTAGAAGAGTGACGGTTACGGGTCAGATTGGGAGAGACGAGGGTAAAGAAAAAAAATAAGGTCCACCGTCTCTCCCACGAGAATGGTTGAGAGAATGGAGTGAAAACGTCTCCATTTGCTGAACGGAGCTCGATTTTTTCGAAGTCCATCTTCCTCGCTTTATTCTCAGACGTTATTTACTTTTGGTCATTTCATTTTTATCTAACTTTTACATAGAAAGCTTTAAATATGATTGGCCGTTTGTAAAATACGTATATAAAATCTTGTGTTTTAATCAGTTAAGTTTATACAAAAGATTACGAAAACATTATAGTAAACATGTTTTTCATTCTCAAACGTCAATGCACTTAATGTCACTTCAGCCAATTATGAAGCAAATCTCCGTAATGATCATTTCATATATCGTATAATATATTGTATCATGACTGTGGAAATCACGAGATCAGGTTTATTTATCAGCTATATATCAAAGTATTAAAAAATATATAAATTTCTCAAACTTTTATTATATCTTTCTTTTGACAAATTACTTTTAATTTCTGATTATATAAAACTATTTTAATTAACGTGTTTTGCTGTAAATTCAATGACACGTCGCGATGCAGAACATTTGTGTTTTATCTTACCACATTATTTCTCAATTTATCGTTGTACATGTTATAAAGTAAAGAACGTAAATAAAATAAATAAAAAAATATAGTAATAAATATTGTTATAATGAAAACCTTGGCACACATCTCGCGAGCATGCAATAACGATCCCTTTCCCGAGGGTAGCCACCCTCTCCTGTACCTGTAACATCAATTAAAATTCTCGTGGTTGATGCGCCGCTGTTTCGCGCGATCGTCCGACGTTTTTAATTGGATTAGAGTGAGACGGCTATATAGAGCGACCGAGGGAAAGGTAGCTCGTTTCGAGGGTGCGAGATTGTAGAAAGGGGTTGGTGGGATATTTCGGGATGAGGCGGTGGTGGGTTTGGTAGCAAACTCAGGTAAATGACAGAGATGAGCAACTCTATTTCCTTTTCCAGCTGATTCCACCGATTGGCCGAAAGCGAAGCATCCAGGAAATGAAGAAATTAACTTTGTTATCAAAGCTTAATTTGTCTTGATTGAAAAACTTGTATATATTAGATTTAAAACATTGTCGATATTGTCACGACTTTTTATTTGCGAATAACATTGTTTTGTTATTCAAAACGACTGTTATCTATTATTTCTGACACAAATATGACAGATGTCAATAATTTAGTAAGTATTGCTGCAGAATGCGCATAACACGATGAGGTCAGCACGATTTTCTCTTTAAATTTGAAAATCTGCTACAATAGCGATAGCAAGAGATCAGTTTTGTGTATCACATCTGCATTCGCAACACGCTGCATTAATTATGTATTCAATAAATTTTAAACGCATTAAAATGAATTCAAATTGCCGATTAATATTAAACGACGTTCGCTAATTGGCCGGCCAATTATGCGGCGTTAATTAAACATTAGGAGCAGCGCTTGCTAAGCAAATATGACTCCGCCATCTACTGACTTCCGGTCAAATTTAAGAGAAATTTCACGGTAAAATAACGCCATCTATTAAGTACAATAATAATTGCGCTTTTTTAATGTGTAACTTAAACTTATAAACAATTATATATATATTTATATAAAAACCATTTTTATACAAATATATTATAAGAAAATTTTAACTGAAAAAATACACAATGCATTTAAAGGTAATTGAAGAGATTGACATTATCAACCATTATCAACCATTTTGTTTGCACTGAAGATAACTAAGATCCTTTGAAGATTAGTTTAATGTTTATACATGTGTTTTATTAACGATTAAATGGTTGTTTTGAATGCGCATGTTTTATTTCTTTTGTTATTTTTTTCTCAAAAATTCGGTATATTTTTACGGTTTTTGACAATTTTATACTTGACAGACCTATATATATCTTGAAGGAAGAAAAGAAACAGACAAAGTATACAGATATTTTTATACGGGTTTCCTTACACTCTGTATTTATTTTTCACACACAACAAATATTACATTATATAATAAATACATTTATATAAGGAGAAAGGAGAAAAGAAATATTATCATCAAAAAAGAATCACATTTTATTACATTCAACACTACAACATATTGATATATTTTCATGTGTGAGGGCGCATAAATTATTCTTTCTCTATCCATTCTAATTATAGGATAAAGTAAAGAAATATGAAGTAATAAGAAATATAAAAGCAAACGTTAAATTAAAAAGAAACAACTTCGTCAAACATAAAGTTGTTAATAGACTTGTTTTGTTTTTTTATTTTTGATATGTCTTCGATTTAAATAACACTATTACAGTGCGCGTATGTCATTGATGAGAAAAGAAATAAAAGAAGTCTGGAATTAAAAATTATATTTTTCTGATTGACATAGTCAACGTAATCGTTCCACACACATTGAAGCAAAGGTTTTACCTTGCTGCAATACTTGCGGAACAAAGATAATTTCCGTAGTATATTATGTTATTAACTGAAAATATCTCAAATTTCGCCCTGATGAGTTCTGTGACTATATTGACCACCGAATATATTACAATTATATTGACTACATTAACGTTTCACCTTATCCAACTTTATTCGAATGGTTATGTATCTGAAACATGGATGACGCATTTTGAGTCTTAACAGCGAATGCTGAACTTCTTTTTTTTTTCAATATCTAAAATAAGAATGATTAAAAAATTTCAGACTGTTTGCTATTTTTATCGCTCATTCAATTCTCTTAGATTATATGTGTTTCACACGTAATGTGATACAGATTACAAAAAGTTACACTTTTCCCACGAATTACACTGTTAAAGATCCTGCTCTTAACATTTAATTATCTCAGAATCGCTTAATTAAGGCGATTATTTTGGCACAATTATATAATACTTCTTTTTCTATTCTTTTTTTTTTCGAGATCTCTATTGCAAAGAGGATTTGCAACGTCGATAATTAATAAAAATGTATTTTCTCGTTTATATGAACCGACATATATATACGCCGATAAATACAATACATATTATATTAGAATACGATAGAGTTATATTTCGCTGGTAAGAAAACACTCTTTTTATCTTTTTTTTGCGCAAACTATATTGCGCATACGTCCTCCAACGCCCGCCTCAAAAGTCACACCGAGCTCCGATTACAATGGGATCTCCTCTTCTTGGAGTTATCTCGGTGTCGGAGGCGGGGATGGTGGTCATACAGCGCTTCCGGTATAAAAGCTCGCTTTGCCGGCCAAGCCAGACGCTCGCTTCTTCTTCTCGCATTCCATCGTGCTGAAGGTGTTTTGAGCGATCTGCGACTTGCGCTTCGGATTCTGCAGAGTCATGCTACGCTGACTGGAGTTGGAACTGGAGCTGGTACCCGGTTCCGATACTCTGAGAATACCCGAGTGTATCGTACCAAAGTTCTGGTATATATATTGCGACGGGATGGCGGAGACCGATGGGTTTTGGTTCTTCAGCGTGATCGGAACAGTTTGGCCAGCTAAACTGTTGAATCTGGTGTCGTAACCGAAGGGGGTGTCTAACAAGGATTCGGTTTTCTCGACGTAACTAGTCAATCTAGAATCAAGAAGATCCTCTTTGTCAGCAAAGCCGCTTAGTCTGGAATCCATGACGTTCGGTTCGGTGTTTCTTGCAGGAAAGTCGGTGTATCGTTGTTCCTGGATGGGTTCCTTATTATCTGTGAAGGCAATCATGTTCTGTCTGGAATCGGACAGAATCCGGGAATCGATGAAGCCTTCCTTATCGGTGAAACCGCTCAGTTGGGAATCTACGACGTTACCCTCCGATTTATCGAAGTTATATCGTGAGTCGAGGTTCTTGGTATCTGCGGGATAGGCTGGCAAAACATGAGATAGGTCTGCTTTATCGACGTAACTGATGGTCTGTGGGTTCGACGCGCAGATATCGGGTGCTGACTTGCAGAGTAACGAAGTTCCTTCTTCGGCTATTTTTTGAGGTGCTAGGACACAGAAGTGCGGACTTACTTTCCTCCAGGCATGAGAAAGCGCGCTTATATTGTTACAGGGTGTCCCGCAGCACTTCGAAGTTTTTTTTTTTTTTTTTAAATCATTGGGATTTCTTCTCGGACTCAGAATCTTGACTCGAACTGAGTAGCATTTTCTATGGATATAACGAATGACTTAATTTTTTTTTATAACGCAAACTTTACAGTTATGATATGCCGCACCATCACACGCGGGACACCCTCTTTAGCGATAAGTTCACCCACTTTTGGTTGGTTGACCGAAAGGTCGGGTCTGCGGCGGTCCCGGTGATTTTTGATGCGCCCTCACGAGATATTCCGAACTGAGTCCTCTCTGTTCCCTCAGCTTTCTCTCAGCTCCCGGAACCATGACCCTCACCTAAAAGAGAACGAAGGACGTGAATATCCTCGAATAGAATAAAACCGTATACAGTTAAAAATAAAACTTCACTCTCTCTTTCAATGTTAAAGAGCGGATGTCGTTTTTTCACGTTTTAAATATATTCGCATTTATGTAAGTACACGTGTCTAATTAAACCAAGCGGAACAAATTTCGCGGCAAAAAAAGTTTTAATCGACAACTTCACACCATCTCCTCGACCGTAGAAAATCGCGCCATGTAGCCGGACATCGTTAAAACGGCCGCCAGTTCTGCAAGTATCAGCGCTAATCCCGAGAGCTGTAGACACCATCCATAGTGGTACTGAGGTAGACCATTATCGTCTATTTGTATGCCAGCTGTCGATGGCAAACTGTATTTTCCTGATAGCTCCAGTGATGCATCCGACAAAGCCGACGCCAAAACTATCAGACCGCCACCCAAGGAAAGTCCTGCAACACAGTTGTACATACACACATCCGATGCGTTATATATAAAAAATGTGTTTTAAAAATTATACTGTACGAAGAATCGTTTAAAAAAAATACATATGTACATACACTGACACTTCTATAAGCATTTGTTGATAATAAAATGTGATACTAAAATCAGTAATTATTAAATATTAATATTATTTTTATTAAAAAAGTAAATTATCCTTTAGATTTATACATGTCCATACGGATTAAATTTAATTACATTTATGATGAGAGATTTTGTGTAATATATCTGTATTTATTTCTCTCTCATTCTCTCTCTCTCTCTCTCTCTCTTTCCAATATAAATCTACATTTAATTTATAATTAAATTCAATTTACTTATCAATCCGAACAGATCAAAATCATTGTACTGTCTTTCATCTTGCTCCCGAAACGTGCTATACACATGTATGTTGTGTTCAATCTCTTCAAAGCGTCTTGGGCCAAAGTGACAAACTTGACAAACTTGATTAATCTTCGTAGAGCCTAGAGTTGGCTTTCACGTGAAAGTCGATAGGGAGGTGGTTCGTCGCTTGTAAGGTCGCCCTGGCAATCTTGGTTAATCAAACTACCCGGCTACGAAGCCGGACATTCTGTCGGAAATGGCTGAAGATTCCTCAGGTCGTTTCTTGCCGCAAAGCCGGAGAAGGAGGTAACGGGTCACGATGCATTCTCGAGATATTGGCAGCCGATAGCTTCCATAACAACGATAATCAAGACAAATATGTGAGATATTGCTTGAATACACAAAAAATTGCTGTACGAATCGATATGCGGACATATATTATATCATTTCATCGATGTAGAGCGAACACATACATATATGTACGCATCGGAGTCAACACGCATGCCGTACACGGTCGTGATATGTTACTAGTGGGTCAAGTTATTTAATCCCGTCGGTATAAACCATAGCCAGCACGTCTGAAATTTATGCACCAAAATAGCGCCAGAATGCACGCCAGGATATACGCTCTTCTCTTCCTCTCTCTCTCTCTTTTGCGCTCTCTCACTCCCTGTATGCTCTCAAAATATTCGTGCATATTCTCCCGGAAGACTCAGTTCTGCGTTGGCGTACTTACACGCGATCGGTTAGACGAACTCGATTTACAACGTCGTATATGATCAAGTGATTTTTCCAATTGAATTTCTGCTGCTTGGTAATTTTTGCGTTGTTAAAACACATTTTTACATAACGAGAGAAAATTTTAATAAGAAGTTTGGTCTTTGTTTTATAAAAAAAAATAATATATTACGTTTAACTGTCTTTGCACAATTAGCGATACTTTTGCTGCATCGAAATATATCGCACAACACATCGAATTACACAACGATTAAAATCGAACACAATATTTTATTCGTGTTTCGCTTTTGACATAATCGAAGCGCTATTAATTTTATAAATCCACGCTGAATAAAGCGCGGGCGAGTCAGTGTATCGTGTGTCCGTAAATAAAAATAATTTACATCACGGCAAAAGATATACGCAAAATACATAAAACAATATACGAAAATAATGTCTCTTCGATCACAATGCGAATTTTCATAACATCGCGCGTATCGATGTTGTCACATATATCTCTCTTGTGCATGATACGTTTATTAATGTTGGATATTAAAAAGTGATGCGCGCACATGCCATGTGTGCAGCTAGAATTTAATTTAGTCCGAACACAAGTCCCTCTTCCTCCCACATTCTCTGTGTGTTTGTGTGTATATATATATATATATATATATATATAATATTATAAATCTAACAATGAACAAATTTCACAATTTATGCTGCAACCCGTTTTGCTCAAACTATTACTCAAGCAATTTCCGTTATATAAAAACAGCTGTTTTAAATTAAAGCCTTATAGAAATTGTAGAAAAAATTTTAATTAATAATAGTTTTCTAAAATCTAAATAATTTTAGTTTTTGAAATAATGTATTGTATAAAGACAAACATCTTTTAAAGTGAAGAATCAACCAGAAACGTTTTACGTCAAAGCAAAGATACGCTATATCCGGATTTTTCAATGTTCTTTGGAAAGGTCTGAATTTGGGATGTACGTCGTTCTTTATGTGAGCTGAGTGATGTGATGTCGAGTGCGCGTACTAAGAACTATTCTGCATAATAATAACGACGTCGTTAGACGACTTGACCCCCTCATCTTACAACGACCCATAAAAGAGAACGAACTGAATATACGCGTTCCTCAGACTCCGCGAAATACGCGAAGCGCACCTTAACGTTTAATGAAAACAGATCCTTTTTTTTTTTCGCAACAGCACATTCAAGCGTGAATTATTATTAATGCAGCTTGTACAATTCGCCCAGGATGATCGTCAAAAGCGAGCTGTAATCTTCCTTAAGCTAGTACCGCGTCACAACGCCATTGATAATGGCTTGCGCACAATTTGCGCTCAAGATACGGAACCAGTGACGTGAAAAACGAAACAATCGATTCACCCAGTAGCATCTTAGAACAGCGACGTGAAGCACATTTGTGTTCGTTCGAGCGTGAGCAAGTATTGTTGCTCGTCAAATGCAGTAAAAATCTGCATTAAACTATTTTGTAGCATTTTGAATTATTTTCGTTCCGTTTACAAAGAAAGACCGAGAGAACATGTTATTACATATAATATTTACATATCTTTTCTATACGTAAAACGTTTGCCCGCGCGTACTCGCACATCTGCATAAATCATTTTTAATTATATAAATATATAAAATATACCATTAAAGCATTTTTATATATATTTATATAAATATATAAAAATGCTTTAATACCAAATAATTAAAAAATTTAAATATATATATATATTAGAAAGCCATACGTGAAAAGAGAGAAAGAGAAAGAGAGAGAGAGAAAGATTATAGAGATCGGTCATACATTTTTTGAAGGGGGAGGAGGGATGAAGCGAGAGTAAAATAAACTAGATTAAAAACTTCGCAGCTGAAAGCAAGAGTGATAAAAAGTATCGTGATACTCTGTATGCATGCAGATGCAATTTCGAGCTGTACACTGGTAATTAGGCAACCGCAATTAATCACATGCGCATCAAATATTTACGTGAACAGAAAACCGCGCTTTATATAGGAACATAGTGCAATTTATCATGTTCCGCTCTCACACCGAATTACGTCCCTAATCCAATGAACTTTTCAACAGACGAGGAATTACGCGAAACATGAAAATGTCCTGTTTCTATATCAAGAAATGTTTGCAGTAATGCAAAGTGAAATTTGCAATTAATTAATTTTAGTCATCACATTTCGATTATACGATTGCTTTCATCAACGCGAGAATCACATCAATTTTTATGGAAATTAAATATTATATCGCGGTAATGTGTTTAAAGTATATTCTATCATAATAAACATCCACAACATATACCCAATGCGGAATCGAATAACGTCGTAAAACATTACGACAAGCGGTAAATCACGTCTGTGTGTGCTGTGGTATTTATATTTCGAAACTTCTCAATAGGTTTTGCGAAACGCAGAATCACGCGACGCGCGGAACGAACATTTACATATTTGCGTTATTCGAGAGTATTCGCTATATGTTATATATCATATTTATATATATTACGTATACCGGCCCAGTAGTCTCGCAGTCTGAGTGCGAGGGCTGCGAGTTAGGAGGTCCCGAGTTCGAATCCACACCGTCGGATTTTTCCGGGCCGGTCTCTTTCAAATCGAGTTTATCGATTGAAAAGCGAACTTAAATCGGGCCTCCGAATCAGCAAAAAATATTGTGTAACTCTGAGAGGAATCAATTAACTATATTTATGCCTTCTTTGAATCGTTCTCCTGTCTGAGTTTTCTTATTGCGTTCTGATCCTGCCAAGTCAACTATTTATTATATTTTTGGTTTATTCGAACAGAGTAGAAAAACTTTTTTTTTTTTTTTTTTATGTCATTGTTTTAACGTGCCCATGACCGTTCTATCGATCTTTGCGGGCCACATTCTCTTCCTCTAATTCTTATTCTTTGTCCTCTATCTGTTTTTCATTCTCTTTTCTTCTCTCTCTCTTACCGTGCAGTCTTTTTCTACTACCACGCGATACACGGCCATCTTTTCACAGTGGGTATATACCCATCTGTGTCGGGCTCGTGTTCGGGGTGTTATGACTAAGACCGCCTTGTGGGAGAAGAATTAATTCGAGATTGTACTCGAATCAATTTTTGGAGGCCCGATTCTGTTCGCCAATCAACCGATAAACTCGATTGAAAGGGACCGGCCCGGAAAAAATCCTCACGATGGTGTAGCGGATTCGAACTCGGCACCTCCAGGTTCGCAGCCCTTGCACTCAGGCCGCGAGACCAGTGGGCCGGTCTCTTTCGAAAGTTATATTTTTATTTTGTGCTACATGACTGCGAGAAGTAACATTATTACCGCGAAGCAAACAGAAATGCGGCCATGTCTCACACCACCGCAACTCGTTTAATTTAATTATAGCCATTAACAACTATAGCGCGGCTAACTTCGCACAAGTTATTACAAGCTTATAACTTGCATTGTAAATTACTTGTTTCCTCGGGCGCAGCTAGATCGTCAATACGGCGGCTTAAAATAATAATTCGCCGTCCGATAGCGGTGGTCGGTTTCGCGGCAGCATTCCTCCAATGCTCAGACGGAGCTCTATTAAGAGAACCGCAGGAACGACGAAATTTGAATAAGTTCGAAAAGGACGCAATTCGCCCGCGGGCCTCGACTGACGGGTGTGGGATTTATTCAAATTGAAGGCGACGGAAGCGAAATGTCTGGCGCGCTCGCGGGTTGTCAACTTTCCATTTTAAGTTTGTTGACGTACCGAGTCGAAGTTCGCAGTCGCGGTACTTCTGCGGAACTAGTCCACCATTCTCGAGAGACGATTCCGTTCCGACAGGTAAAATATTGTTCCGTTACCTATGCTGCGTATTGATTCTAGATATTGCAGCGGTACTCCCGAATGACAGGGAGGCATAAATAACGATGAAAAATGCACGGATCAGTTGAATAATGTGGAGAAATATCATCAATCGCGAGAAGAAGAGACACATTTTTTATCATTCATTTATTCTCTTCCATTCAATCTATTTCCAAGTTCTAGTTTCAAGGTAATTAACTTTTAATTAAGTGTTTAATAATAACGATATTTTTAATGGACACGATATACAGAGTATTCGCTTTGAAATAAAATTCTATTAGTAATTGTGTAATATTTAAATTGTTTTTTTTTTAAAGCAAAATTGCGTTCATTACGTCTGAAATATCGCGGCCTGACTCTTTCGCGAACACAATGCAGTCTGCAGGAAATTTAGTCACTCGGCCAACGATTTTCCTCTTACGGCCTTTATAATAAAGCTTAATCTCCGTTCTGCATTACAGCATTTTAATGAACGCGCCGCTCTTCAAAAGTGTTTATATGAGACATATGGAAAGTTTTTTAATCTGCTCGTTGGCGCGCGCCAACAAGCATATTGCGATTTCTTGCTCGCGAGAGAGAGCACAACCGTGGAGATATCAACATTTATTAAAAACATTATGCGCACAGTAACGAAACTTGGAAAGTGCTCACAATTCTTTTCAAGGTTTTAACTGCGATAAACTAAAAAGAACTTCTATTGTCTCCGGGATCCCGTGCGCAACTACGTATACGTTTATAATGCCCTTATTTTCTTTTTGCGCGCGAGAGTACATATTATATTTACATGCTCTTTCTTTGCAAACGAAAGATAAATTTAAATATTCATCCGTTACATCTTTAAAGAAGAAATGTTAGATGCAATGTAGAACTTGTACATCTGCGACTAAAGTTATTATCATTACCAAAACGTAGATTCCTGTTACGACTTGAAAAGAAGTCACGCGTTGTCGTCTGTTTTCGAACTTTGAATGCCTCTTTAGAAGTTTTCTTTCTTCAGATTGCGCGCGACACTGCGAGAAGGGGGACTAGGGGGGTAGTTTTTCCACTTTTTAGTAGCCGACACACATTTTCGTTCCTTTCTCTTTTGCATGCAGGACCGCGCGTGCTCTTCAGATGACTGCCTGCCTGGTCTCGCTCGCTCACTCACTCTTTCTTTCGTAAGCACTTTCAGTAATGTACTTCTTGGTGCATTAACCTCCGGACCGGGCAGCACATACACGTCAAAGCTTTTGTGCTCAATACAAATGCAAACGTTTAACGCGGACCGCCTTCCGCGCACTCGCCGGAAATAATACGAGGAGCCTTCCTTCCTTCTCTCTTTCCTACATCATGCTTGGCAATCTCGTTTGCAATCGTTAATCGTTCCGCGATGCACAGTTTCCTCGCCGTTTATATATCCTTCAAACTTGTGTCAATATGTGAATGTATTACGTCAATATGTGCATGTAAGGATTCACTGATATTTTTATAGGATTTACAGATATTTTAGGTGAATAGAGGAAGCCGTGTTGCGATACGAATGCTTCAAAGCATCCAGTGCATCTCTGTTCTACACTTACATTAGTATCAGAAATAAAAATACGCACGATGCTTCAGAACACATTTTTATGTTGACCGCATCCGTGAAGTTGTGTTAAGATTAAAACCACGCTCGCACATTTTTCTACTCGCTGTTCTTTTGCTTTAAGCTAATTTTTCTCTCGGTATTTTTCCACATATTTATCGTTATCTGAAAAGAGGTTTTAAGTGAATTTACAGTTAAGATAGTCGTGTCTTTTCTTTATTCTTTTTTATTTTTTCCAAAAAAAAAAAAACAAAAAAAACTTTCGCTCTCGATTTCGAAAAGATCTTCTCGGAAGTGAGTGTGAAAGATATCGGAGTGGATGAATGGAGGGTGGTAGACGAAAAGCGTGAGGAACGAGAGAAGAACGTGAAACGAAAACGGATGTCGCGGCCGAGAGGGACGAAATCGTTAAAAGGAATGCGCAGTCGAGCGAAAGAGACTTTGAGAGGTTGATGGTGGGGAGTTGGTCGGACCAGTTGAAATAATGTAGCTCTAAAAAGCTCTGCCAGAAACTCGGGGAGGCACCCACGCCACTACATTTTAAAATTCAGTTCCTTTAGTTCTTTCTAAGAAAAAAAAATATGTTTGCGCAATTTATTTCCCTTACCCTAATTTCAAGCTTACGTTATTTGCGTAAATAATACACTGACGTATAAATGCAACAGTGTTTTTTGTTTTGCATTATCTCATATTCGAATATTTATTATTGCACGGTTTTCATATATAAGGCTGTTCTGTATCGGTTTAATTTTAGATATATACCGACGATTATCTGTTATCGCACGAGGAAGCTCGTGGCGAGGAAACACGTGAAGGAAATATGCGGTAAATTAGACGTATGTGCGTTAATATGTATGAATATCGATGTTAATATAATTCCACTTTTAATGACTGATACTGAGACAGTTTCGTTTTACACAGTGCTAAGTCAACAACGATTTTGACCTGAATGTTTTTTTCTTATCATATCTTACAATAGAGAAAAAAAAACAGTTCTTATTTATGACTAAGAATTTTTGTGCTTAAGACTCAAGTCTTATATACTTTTTATTCACAATTTTTATTTGGCTTGAGTTTGATCAAGTGTTTTATAATTACATCAATTATTAAAATGAAACATCTCTACGCGATTCATCTGATCGCGTGTTTCGTGTTGCTTGTTGTTAACAATGACGTGACAGAAGGTCACAGTCTCAAAAAATTTTTTTCCGGACTAAACCATGGTTTTAAGGGGCTTCGGTATGGGATTCTCCCAGGTAATTATTTGCCTTCTTTTGGTCAATCATAAAAAAAAAATGTAGAAAATAATCCAGCTTGATTAACGCATAATTAATTTGTAAATGAATAAATTACTGAACATGTATGTTCATCATTGATGATTTTGCGATAATTTATGTGTATGTATAGTATATTCGTATAGTATGTATAGTATATATTCGTTTATTTATTCAGGCACGCTTTGGTGTGGCCGAGGCGATATTGCTCGCGATGATTCCGAATTAGGCAAGTACAGAGAGCTGGACATGTGTTGCAGAGCGCACGATAAGTGCGAGGACTTCGTAGAGCCTAAATCCTCGAGATACGGATTGCAAAACAATAACATTTGCAGACTGTAACATTTTTTCTAATTTACTGTGATATTTTTGTAAATTAGAAACTATTGTTAAGCTCTCTTTTTTTTTTTTTTTTACTTCTTTGCAGATCGCTATGCGAGTGTGATATGCAATTTTATAATTGCTTGAAGCAAGTTGATGGTTTGTACGCATTTGTTGTAGGACAGATATATTTCGCAAAGTGCAGACGCTGTTTCAATACGTACAATGATGTTCAGGATTGCATAGAAATGTGAGTACACACACCTATATAAATATACACATTTTTTTTTTACCGAAAAATCAAACTTACATCAATAAATCAATCTTTTACGTAAGCAAATATTCGAATATAAGTTAAATATTCCAAATTGATTATATATATCTTTCGTGATCAATTACTATAGTTTACCATGATGGCATTATATTGATGAGATTTCATGAACCGTTACATTTACTTTATCAAAATCCCATTAACAAGCATGGCGTTACATTCTCTAATTGTTATCAATCAATTAGCTCGGGATGAAAAGTAAATCGATGTTGAAATCGATGTTGTTATTACTTCGGTTGATATTAGTCGGTTTCCTGTATGACTATAAATTAAATTAATTATATCATTAATTAGGGGTCTCAATATCAACGAGGAGGAAGACCGCAAGGGTGGTCGTGTTTTCTGCGCAAAGTTCGACCGAAATCCAAAATGGAAGCAACGACATAACGTATCAGAATCGACCTCCTCCAACGAATTTCTAGACTGGGATGATGGTGATAATGATGATGATGATGATGATAATGACAATTCTTATTTTATAAATGATGGAAAACATCCTATTGAGGAAGATGACATTATCTATGATTACTACAAAAGCTTTCATCACTGAAAGCGCGCGTCAATCCAAAGTAATGATTAACGTGTATCAAAGTTTCTTCTTAATCGCTGTACTGTTAAATTATGGAAAAGAGAAATCCGCACAATTATATTTAAAAAAAATTATTATAACTTCTTAATCTTGCGCGCGCAAATTGTTTCTGAAAAAAATAAAGGATTTTAGGTTACCACTTAAATAATATATCTGAATACGGCACTGATGCCTCTTGAGTACTATTTCGAAGATTTCCTTCCTGAAATTGCTTCGTCCTCAATGGCGGTCGTTCGTAAAGTGTGGGAGGAGAGAGAGCACTTGAAAATCTGCCGAGAATTTTATCGCGAGATTGTAGACACGTGGGCGAAGGAAGAAGGTTATTTTCTATTCTGCGATTTCGCTCTCTCTCTCTCTCTCTCTCTCTTTCTCTTTGCTTTTTTTTTTGCACTTGAGAAAGTGTACTATCTTGCACGCCTTTTCGCCCCTTTCTCACCCCTCTTCTTTCACACGAAGCAAAAGAATGTTTAATTATGCAAAAGTGCGCAAGAAAGTTTTGCCGGAAGCGCTCGTTTCGCGAAGAGTGTTTCTAAATTAATAGCAAGGGAGGGCAACTAATGCGAATCAACAATCAGCTCGAACTATCTTCTGTCTTATTATCTGCTCGCGCATATTCATTTCGCATATTTTTCATTTTTACGCATATAGAAGAAAAAAGTCCACAAAATCTAGTAAGGCATATTAAATACATGCGCATATGTATACAAGCTTTGATAATAATATTTACCGCTCAAAAGGAAGAGTCCGCAAGCTATGAGAGTCCTTTGATCGGAATAACAATGACCGATCACGGCTGATATTGTTGCGGCTAGAATCAATAGCGCGGCGACCAGTTGGAACGGCGCGGAAACCCTGAAACAACAATATTGCATCTTAAATATTTATCAAAAACGAAGGACGAAGGGTGGATTTGTGTGACTCTCATGTTGCGGGGCGCAGCGCACATTTGTTTTCGAAAACTTCTGGCTTGCATGCAACAATGCAATTGCACACCATCTCGTGGTTCCGTCGTCGGCGCGATAATTTTGTAGAATCGAATTATGTGGCGTATCGGTCGCTGCGGGAGATGAGAATTAATAGTTTCAGCCGGAGCAAGGAAAAGCAATGCGTCGACGCCGCGGTAAGGGAATACAGACCGCGGCGGCGTCATTTGCCGATGAGGGACCTGGTATGGATATTGGGCAGTGGGTTGGCGAACTGTTTAGTAATAAATCAGGGCCGTCGCGCGCGATAATATACTGCTCGGTCGTGGCTTGTAATAAAGCGCATTGCGCTTTGAAAACAATCGAGGAATCTCGCAAGACAGAGATTTGGTGAGCAATCGGGAATCGATAAATATAAACTTGCTTATTTCAGTGACAAAAGTCTGCGCGTTTTGAGACAATATTTGCTTACGGAAAAGAAATGAAAGCACGGACTTGTTGTTAATATACCTCTCAAGTTGGTGATCGCATCCCTATGTTTGCTTCGGATTAATTCGGACAATTTGACGGTGCCAGTAGGCAGCTTCGGAGCGCCTACCTCAGTGCGTAATGCCGCATAACCGTTCTACATTACATACGGATGTAGGATTGGTATGCGAGTGCATCCCGCGCGCACATCGTCATCCACAACCCTCCGGGGCGGCAGATAGGGCGGCGTGTATTTCGCGGGGATGAATAGTCGGGCACGGTATGTTTCTGGCTCGGTGCCAAGCCGGGATAACCATCAGAGCTACCACATTAATAGAGTTTTATTGTTATTTACGGCGACACCATCCCCTGTTTCTATAATAACCGGCCGCGAATTAATTGCTTGCGTTCGATTTATTTTATTACGCGCTACTTGAAACGTCACTGATTGTATTTGGCTTGTTTTTCCGCGAAAAATAAATCCTCGCGAGATAATTCGGCAAACGAAAATAAAACACACAAAATACACAAAGGGGTGTGTGTTGTTTATTTTTATTTTTTTATTTTTTATTTTTTGGGAAACGAAAAACACACAGGATATACACAAAGAAACATATTTTAAAAAGGTTTTATCAAATAACGCTGTAATTTCTGGCAAATTCGATTCTATTCGTTTGCATAGCGTTTTCTCCCTAATTCATTCGCCGGAACATTCCGGCATCTTACGCTACGGCATGAAATTTCAGAAGACGCGACACTGTCACGCGAGTATCGCAGCTCAGATTTCGCGAAAGTGCCATTTCGCTCGACGTCGCATCGCATCACATCTACTCCGAAATATTGACCCTTAGCTCATAATGCTTCCGCTTTTTGCTCGAAAGAGTGCTCTCAAAGGAACATTCTATTTTACCTTAGAAACCCGTCTGCCTGAACGCAATAAAAATTTTTTTCTCAATTCACTATTGTGCGTACGATTTATGGAAGGTCGGAATTTGAGTAAAATATGATTTTTGCTTAAAAATAAAATTTTGAAGCAATTTATACGCGTCCGCCTAAAAATATAATTTTAACGTTGAAAAATTTTAATTATAATTTTTAACAGTCTACCTCTGTACACAGAGATAAATATTTAGTTCATCAATATTTAGTTGTAGGTAAAGAGAATATTGGCTGGAGAGAATCTGGCTCGTTGTTTTTATTTCGAGTACCTACAAAAACAGCACGACATACGTAATCAAAATTACATTCTTCGGATAGCGAAACGTGGCGCAGCGTTTTCGCTGATTCATTAAAGTGAATACGCGCTTTGATCTCGGTCTTTCATCAGAGATCGCAAAAAGCCAATTTAGAAGAGACTCTCGTCACAATAAATAATTGCGATGCGTCAAAGTAACGATTTCAGTGCTCCAGGCTCGTTAACGAGCGGATTATAGCTGCGCTTTTGAAGCGTTCTACCGCTTTTCCTACAGACGCTTCTAATTAAACTAAGTCTTTGATCCTTAGAAGCTCGAAGAAGCCGAAGTGAACGCCAAGCATTAATTCCACCGTTATTAATTCAGATAAAAATTTTGACCGTTCGAATTCCGACACTTAAATCTGTATAGTTTATGCTGCCCGATTGTTATAAAAAAAAAAAAATCTTTACAATATTTATTATGTTTCCTCTGCCAAAAGCAAGAAGCATTATAGAAGCTGTGAAACTCTATACTACGTGAAAAAGAGAGAGAGAGAGAGAGAGAGATGCACATTCTTGTAAAATTCTGATGCAACAAATTACATTTTGACGATGACATATTGATATTTTTTCTACATATTATTTCTTCAGATTTTCTTAAATGAGATAAATATCGCGAGATCATTAGAGATCGCGCAAGTGGAAGAAAGGGTTAACGTTTGACGTAACGAAAAACTCGGTATCTCGAAGGGGTATCTAAGGGCACGTCGAGAAACAGGGGGAGGGGGCCAGTTACGGTACGAAGATAAATGTTCGTTTTCGGAGTAGTTACAACGGGCTCGTTTAATTTAAGCGACTAAAAACGTCACGCGCCCCGCATTTGATAAACGAGAATTCCAAACGTCGGTTGGCGTCTTGTAATTTATGAATTTTGCTCTCACTCGTACGTCGATCACGCCATTTTTGTGTGCACGCTCAGTTTCTCAACGATACGTGGTGTTATATGAAAGGGCTGAAACAGATAAATGATCCGGATCCAGCGAAAGCTCGTAGTAATACATTTGTTTAACTATCAGCTGCATTTTGTAAAATATATTTATTACAAGTCAATAGAGTTTTCTAATACTATCAATGTGTCAAGCGTTCTATACGTACATTGTTTAAGCAAATATGATTTTTTTTTTTTTTTTTTATGTTATTGTTCGGAATTCGAACGAATGAAATTCGTTTGCTGAGAAATTCGAAGAGTAACGAGTAGTGACACTTTAATCTGCGCCGGCACCAGCGCGTTCGCAGTGTTTAGCTTGATCTCGCTCGCAATTTTCCGTGCGTCTCTCTCTCTTTCTTTTTGACAATGCGTCAAAACGAGCAGAATGTAGAACGACGCGAGCAGACGCCTCCAGCGCTTCCGGTTTCCGCACGAGCGAAGAACGCGAGCTGGTGTCGGTTGAGCAAGTTATGTCGACGGAAGACAATAAAGGGTCGGCAACAATAGAAACAGAGAAAAGGGCGGCAAGATGGCTACCGCAGCACTAGAAGGACGGTGTGAAGAGAACAGCTAGTTGAGACGCGAAAGGAGAATGTCGTGGGATCCAGAATGAGACAAATGATGAGTCCCGGGCGTCAAGGAGGAGTATGAGCGGACACTACCATTTAACATGTAGCTGAATAGCCATCCGGAAGAACAGCTTCCCCAAGAACTCTCCACTATCTTCCCTTTCAATCCTCCTTCTCTCTCTCTCTCTCTTTCTATCTCTCTCTCCCTCCCCTTCGGGATGTTATTCGTCGCAGCGTTTCAACACCGCGATCACTGAATTATTCTCAAGTGGGAAAGAGACAAATTGGATACTGTTCTCGCGCGGTATTCCCGAAAGTTTTGTTTGCAAGCTCTACAGCTAGAACCGAATTCATAACATTTATAAATAATTTAAGATTTTTAAAGAAAAATATATTTTTATACATAGTAATTTGAATAGTTATACTTGAACACATCATTTGTTATCAATGATAACTTATCATCGCTTTAAGTGGTTTTACACGCGCAATGTAATTCTCTGTTTACATCGTTTGTACGTGTTTTGTTTGTTCAGATTTTTGCAGACAATGAATTAAGAAGAGAGAGAGAGAGAGAGAGAGAGATATCTTAAATTGTAAGAATAAGAAATCCCTCTTGAACAATTTCACTTTATGTTTAATCTCTGACCATTCTTGATCCTTTTCATTCTTATAAAACGTACATTTACCACAAACGTTACTGTGAAGAGATGACGCCCAAAGAAAGGAAAAATCCAGCCTTAGGGGATGAAGGGATTTCGTTTCGACGTATTTTGCCTGTAATCCAAACTACCCCCGGGCTCGAGAACTCGTCTTCTCGACCCAGACAGGGACCGGACTCTCTAAGAAAGAAAAGAAGAAAGAAACGAAGGAAGTTTTCTCAGACGAGGTTATATCCTTATACTTCTTCCTTTCCTCCGGTCGGTGATCCTGGTTGAGGGATAAAGGACGATTTTCGGGCACAAAGATTGGAAATCGCCCTCGCGCCCGTTATTTCCCGAGTTGAATGGCGGCCACGAAGTAGCACGACGTTTCTCTGAGGATTATTTCGGGCCTTCTGAAAGCGAAGTCTTTTAGAACTTCATAAGTTTTTGATTCGATAATATATGGAGCTTATCTGAGAACCTGCAGAAAAATCTTCAGATTTTCTTCGGATTTGTGGAGATTTCCACACACACGCGCGCACACATACATTATATTTTGTACACATCATATTTTGCATTTGTTTACTTTTAATCATTGTGAAAATCTATTTCGACGCGGCGCTTCAAATTTATTGAATCGAAATCCTCTGGCTTTAGAATATAGATATCTCTCTTTCTGGTTGGATCGAGTCAATCATGCTTAGGGTGGCGCAAAAGGGTTTTTGGTGGTCTGCGATGAATTATTGACGAGTTTGCGGCTGACTTCGGTGTCTCTCTCGGCGAGACACTAATTTACGATCCACTCCGAGTCCTTGGCGAGATTTATAGTATTAACTTGACATAACATCGGAAAGCCTGCCGATATATGTGTACAACTGATTTCACACAGAGTTGATTTGCAATTAATTTCCCTTCAAATCGCGACCGGAAAATGCGAGATAAATAAAATATACCGCAGCTTATTTTGCGTCCTCCAATTCTGCGCCGACTAAATTATACGGCGTTATTTTCGGAATAAATTCGATAAAGCCCGCACGAGCTCGCGCGGTGAAAAACGGTTTAGGGGGAAAAAAAAATTGTAAAAAAATATAGGTCGTGCGCGCGCGCGCGCGGCGCACGATAGCCCGCAGGATTCGACCCGAAATCCCTGATAAATTGTCTAAAGACGCAGAGAGGAGAGGAACCACGGAAGAAGAGAGAAGTGGCCTATACGCGCGTCTCTACATTTTGCGGTGCGGACATTTTCTTTCGCTTACCTCGGCGAATTCTCGATCTTTCTCCGCGCGATTTGATAAGATTCTAAACTCGCCTATAAAAATCGATGTTCCGACGTTATTGCAATATATCTCGTTAAATTTCTAAAGATCTCACTTTACTATCTCTTGTCGCGCTCTCGTTCCTCGAGATTTCAATGAGCAAATGTTTATTACAGTTTATTTTGAATTTGTGCGAATAAACTATAACTTAAAATAACATTAAACTTTCGAGTTCCCTCTTAAACAGCAAATGTGCGAGTGTTTTAGATGCAACTGGTTTGATGCATCTCGTCGCTGAAACGTCCGATTACATCGCCACGCAGCCGATTTCAGATGCGAGCCAAGCTTCTCAGCTGTGTTGTAACCTACGACTTGATTTTATCATTAGATGAAACGTTGACGATTTCGAGTCACATCACCTGTTGCACCAAAATAGCGTGCTTTCTCGAGAGTTCGCTATTTAGATTCGCACTCGGCCTATTATCGCGAATCATCGATGCTGAAGGACATGGCCGTCAAAAATACGCTGTATGATTTCTGTCGCAAAAGTTGCCTTTATTTTTAGATGTGAATTGATATTGAACGGCTTAACACATCAACGCGTTTTACGTGCAGTCAGTCTAATTATAAAACATAAAAGCGCGTACTCGTGACGTGCATTCTATCGTGTAAAAATAGTTTCTTATTTATTTATCAAACAAGATCCATTGAAACTGCAAATTAAATTTTTCAATCGTTTTTCCTAAAAGTTTGAATTAAATTTTCTTCGCAAAACTAATAAATTTTCTGACTTGTACTTTAATCATGTTTAAAGTAGACAAACATTTTATTTCGCAATTTGCAATTGCCTGATGTTTTCATTCCTTTTTTTTTTTTTTTTTAACGTTGCAGATTTGCAACATCAAATTTTCTTATTTGATCGTGCGTTCGATTACCGAACGTAATTAGTTTGCGCTGTAAGCAAAACGGAACGCGCTGTGTCGTATGTACTGAAACGAGTTTACCCTCTACGCGCCGGACCGCCTTTGCGCGTTGCGACGCCAATTTTCGTTATACGTGCAAAGGGCAGCTACAGCAACCGCATTGCTAATTAGGATATTCGCTGCTCAAGCAGCACTTTGCTTTTGGTATTACCAAGTTGGCATAATTAAATTCGAACCCTTTAAGGAGAAATATTAACGACCGGTCGTCGTTCGCCTCTCTTTTACTAACGAGCTAGCAATATATGATACGTGATTACATGAGAATATACGGACGGACAGTCTTACCGTATTTTTGAGACAACCGTGGGCGTAAATTCTAATTGCTGAAAACCCAATTCCTGCGACCTTACATCTTCCAGGCTATTGTACTTCACGTAACGACAAGCCGGCGTTGAAATGTCTGAAACAAAGGATAGAAAAATTGAATAGCTGAATTAATAAGAACATGTTACAACGTAGTTAATTTCAAAAGAAAGTTTTGAATAGTTTTTAGAATTGTCGAGAATTGACACTTCAAAGAAAATTGGTAATCGTAACAATAGCGATTTCGCTTGCACGAGCAGAAAAGTTTTCATTCTGGCCGTTGTCGCGCGCGAACAAAGTTTAAACATAAACGAAAATTCGCCATTCTTTCTGCAAAACGTACCCTTTTTTTTTCTACACGTTTATTTTCGCCTCATTAACTGCGAGTTAGTGAGGTGTCTACATTAAGAAAAAAAAGAAAACGATCTCACCCACCTTCCTCTTCGACTATATGAAGAGAGAGAGAATGTCGAGTTATCAGGAGAAAGTAAAAAAAAAAGGGAGGGAGAAGGAAGGGGGATAATAGTCCGCGAAGGTGGTAGATTGTAAAATCGATGAGACTTCTTCGACTTCGCCAACTACGTCCGGATCTTTTTATTACAAAAAATGGCCCGTTAATTTTCTCCGTTGATTAACCCTGTTAGCCTTACGTTTGTCAAACTAAACCGCATTAAAACGAAGTTACAAAATATTTCACAATTTAAAACAGCGAAAAGAATTATGGTAGAATTCACATTCTCCTTTTCCTCTTCGTGCGCTAAATTGGATCATTTGTGTGTATTGACGAGTCTTGCATTTAAGATAATTGAACAATCAGCGAGTTTTTTTCCAACTACGGGAGAGTATGAGTTTTATAAAAATAAAAATTATTAAATCCTAAGAAAACTGTTTGCTTCGTTTTTAATAAGTACAGCTATTTTTTTCAACAAATAAATTAAAGAAACGATCGAAGAGAATAGAAGAGAGAGAGAGAAGAGATAGAGGCGGTAAACCGCCGAGGTACTTCAATCAGCTTTCCAACTTCACCGCGCTTCTGCCTTCCGGCTGGCAACTTTCGCTAATGAAAGCCGCGTGCAAACTCGCGCAAGAAACCATCAAGGTCCGTGTTGTGGACTTCGAGTCTCGTATAAAAGAACGATAAATAATAAAGTTGTATTAAAGTACTATTGCTTCAATAATTAGAAACCTGTTTGTTTAAGGAAATTCTCCTCAGACTGGAGACGCAGCAGATACAACTGTGAATTGAATTTCCCCCTCTCCCCTGTGTCTCTCACTCTCTCTCTCTCTCTCTCTCTCTCTCTCACTTCGAAGAACATAAATGGTAATTTTAATTTATTTGTCTTTTCCCGACAGAGCGTGATGACGGTGGGCGTCGCTTCGCAAGACATTTATTGCCGCGATGAGGCATCGTTCGGGATTATTATGCGCTCCGAATGCATTCTTATGCAATGACGCTTAATCGTCGCTGTTCAACACCGTGCTATCTAACCAGTCGCCATTAATTCTCGCAAGTCCTTCGCCGGAATCGCGACGGGATTTTGGGATCATCCTGTGGTTGAAATTAAAAAAAACGAGCGGTACCCTTGACACCCGGAAAACGAATGTTTTAATAAAATAAATTAAAAGACAATTTCAAAGTAAACGATTGTTAATTAATATAATTTAACGATTGTGTCAATTAATACAATTTGCAATTTTTGATGGTAAGTTTTAATTTCGCGTTTAGGGTAAATCTATACATTCTCGAAGAGTACGATATTACAATAGTCGACGCGTATTGACGAGAAATAAGTTAGCGTATAGATTCGGTTGGCTTCTCATTTTTTGACTTGTTCGCGATCTTTTTGTTGGCAATATCAGAAAGCATCAACAAATCTGTCGAGACACGCGCGCCGTTTAGATTCTTGGCGCTAGTCCAGTATTTCCGGTTGGGTGCGCGCGTTGACTCATTGCATTGCGAGCAAGTCCGTGATTCTCTCACACGTGATAGTTTTATTTTAATGGAGTCTGCCGGGCTCATCATGCGAGTGAAGATTTATTAATGCCAAGATGCGCAAAGAATCTCTGCGAGAGAGACAGAGAAAGAAAGAAAGAAAAAGACAAAAGAAAGCGAGAAAGAGAGAGAGAGAGAGAGAGAAAGAAAAAACTAAGAATCTATGAAAAAAATATCATAATTCAACAACTTTAAAACAATATTTGCATTATAAATTGCATTTGAAGATAATTAAAATTTTCTGCGTCGTTTTCTGTATTTATTAGCCACTTTTATTTTTCAAGAGTTTCAAACAGATACTTCATCAAACTCTTATATGATTGGAGCATCGATCGTTCTACGAACGAAGACGATATTGTGTTCCTCCACGTTGTCCACGCAAGGATGTCGACAAGGACTTCGGCAAAGTGAACTAGCATCTCTGTTGACAGAAGGAACGTGTTTCGCTTACCAATTGGCCTTTGATCACGTGATTTTCTCTGAACGACCTATAATCATCCTTTCTATCGACATTCGTGACGATTTTGTTGATAACAATTGCCTTTTTTTAATATTTCGCCTCAATTATATTCTCACGTTAAACAATTTGACGAAATAGAATATACACAATAGTTTGAATAGTTTTCAATATTTTGAATTAATTTAAATATTTTTGTAACAAAGTATATTTGCACACAAGTAGAAAAACAAGAAAAAACAATGTTTATAGCAGAAAAAATAGCTTTTAATTTATTATGGAATTTTTACGGAATTTTCATTTGCGTATTTAGAGGTTTTAAAAAGTTTCCTGAAACATTTATTGCACTCACATGCAGTGTACTTAGTGAAATGCGTAAAATGTATAATTGCAAAAAGTGAATTTGCAAAATCCATCTTTTTAAAACGCACGTAAAAAAAAAAAAAAAAAATAAATGACAAGTCCCCGTGCAGTGACGTGGTGACAACGTCATTTGGATGAAAATTTCCGTTAGTGTCAGAACCGTCTTTACATAAATCCCTTTTGTCTGGCGTTTATAATAAAGTGATAAAGCGGTCGGCATCGACTTCTGCGCCGCTATTCTTCCATTATGCCGCGATTTGTATTACATCGCACGTATCAGCGAGACAATAACATGTATCGCGAGCACGCGATCGTTAATAAAGTCTCCATGCATTTTACAATATACCGTCACACAATCCGACGATGCAAATAAAAAAAGCCTCTCTCAATGTTCCAGAACATCGATAAAATAAAATAAAAAATTAGCTTTTTATTTTTACAAAGACTTTTATTTTTCTGCGCAATCTTTATTTATCTACTGTGTAATTTTTAAAACCTAAAATGTATTTCAAAAAAATATTATTTTACTTCCTCTCTTATATAAATAATTTTTGTATGGCTTTTGCCGTTGGAGAATGAAAGAGTGAAATAACCACACAATTCCATGTTATTTCAACTAAAAAAAAAAATTATATTTTTTATACTGATGTATAAATTGTGAAAATTATTATTTTTCTCTTTTTAAAATGTTTTTTCTTACATCTGCAAACAATTTGAAAAGGAAAAGTGACGATTCTGCAAGTCGGTCTTGACATAAAAGCCCAGCATATTCGCAATCGTCCGGAAGACTCTCGGCGCGTACTCACCGACCTGTAAACTTTGATAAAACCTAATCGTGAAGGCGATAAGATCGGCGCGATCGAAGGGCGTGGCTTATATGAGGCTTTTGCCTTCCGTGTGATCCTACCTAGCAAGACTTGAAACTTTTTAACAGAATCCGCTCGGAGCACGTCGAACGTGCGTCTGGCTACGTCTGGTAGGCTATGAAATGCGGCCGCCGCCGGTTTGTTGCTGCAAAATCAATATCGCTCTCCACGCCCCTCTTTCCTCTCCGTCGCATCCTCTCTCTTTCTCGCTTTTCTTCTCGTTTCCCGCTCGCAACCGGAAACGCGCTGCGAGCGAGACGGCTTAAAACACAAATACCACAAATAGAGATCGTGAAATAATAATATACAGAAAAAGAAATGATAACTCTTTTCATCCATTTTTTTTCTTCGACTTTCACGTTGAAAGGAAATATCCCGATTGTTTTTTGCGAATATCGTACATGGTTTCACAATTTATGAGGGTCAAATGTGATAATGTTTGTTCTCTTTATAATAAAAGAGACCGTAATAAAAATTAATTTATTTTAAAACATCATAATACTTTAAGAGGATTAAATGTTATTTATATAAAGTTTACTTGAATTTTTCTCAGTAGTAGTAATAAAGCTGTGATCAAACATTTTATGAGATTTTTCGAGTAAACTGCAATATTAATAAAATGATTTACTTCGTTCTTCCCCAATCAAACTTAAAAAAGTTCAGACGTTTGAGTATAAAATTTCTAAAAATAAAGTCAGATACAGCAAAATATATAGACGTGCGATTTGTCTCATTGTCAATTGTCGTATTATAAAATGCATTATAAACCAGAAAGCGATCAAAAAGAAATAAACGCTGAAATTCCTCCTATACTAGACCGATCGTTTTGCATTATTAATCTGCACCGTCGTAAAATTGCGAGAGGAACGCGAAACTGACTTTTTGTTTTTATCGATCACGTAAATATGGCTGTTATATAAGTGGCGCCCGGAAACTCACCAACTATTAAGCGATAGTTTAACGCTTCCTCGTAACGATTCTTCTTCGTAACGCGGAGCCTCAGGTGCAGAATCGGCTTCGGCCTTTTCACTCGATATTTCAATCAACCGACCACCACGCCGCGGCGCCGTGTTAATCGGATTCAATGGTTGTCCGCGGAAACTCATTTAGATTGTCTTCAAGATCAAGACTTCGAATCCGTCGAATAAAATCCGTCTTCATATATATTTGTCCTTCGCAATTTATACGATGTTAATCTTGACATTTGTGTGTTTCGTTAAAAATAATTCTAAACAAACCAAGGATCGAAGTATCCAAAAAGATTTGTATAGACGTTATCGAAAAATCGATGCTTTTTACGGATGATTCCCGGTGCATTCAACGCGCCCGCCTGCTCTCGTCACTTCCGGTTAGTTAACTGTATTTGAAAGGTAGTGTGCTTCCAGAATCGAGAACTCGATTCGAGATACGCGCCGGGAATGCGCGCCTCTCACTACGGAAGACATTTCCGCTGGAGCTGAAGACAATAGATATATCGCACCGCGTCGTTTTCCTCGCGGAAAACGACGAGCGACGAATACAACTGCACGCAAGCAACTCTACTTGCTCACATGGAAGCACGAATATCGATAATGCCGCTATAAATTACGCACATTAACCAGAACGCTTTTTCCCACAATTCATCACTTTCTTCCTCAATTAATTTCAAAATAATTTCAATTTTCTTCTTTCGAAAAAGCAGTTGCATGAATTCTCTTCGTCGGATGTTTCAAAAACTAATTGTGACGTATACGCGGATCGCATTTATCATTCGTACAATAACATAAATTTATAATACGTTAAAACATTTTTGATATTTATTTAGCTATACTTTTTTAAAAAAACAAAAAACAAGTGCGAAAGAGTGAATTTTTTTCAACCAGCTCTTCAATAGGAATCGTCTCTCGCGCTGTCGCAGGGACTCGAAGAGAACAAAATTGATCGCCCTGGCGGTGGCGAAAGTTTCGCGGCCATGCGTCATCTTAATTGGCTTAATGCCGACAAGTTACAGCGCTATATCCTCTCGCCCTCCCGCATTTCAGCTTCCCCTGCAGTCGCTTTTTCTGTGCTTTTTCTCGACTTCACCATCGCTGCATGGAAGAATCGCCATCTGTATAAGCTTCCTACAGGATGTACGTGCGCGGTTCTTCTACGGATTTCTACGTTAGCGACGCTGCAACCTGGCTACGAGAAAACTGCATTGAGACGGTTTCTCTGCAATTTTCTTTTTCTTTCTTCTTTTATCTTTCTCTCTGTCTCTTTCTCTCTCTCTCTCTCTCTCTCTCTCACTCACCAAATACTTTGTTCAGGTTTAATATAACTTTTTGCAATAATATAAATGTTTTATTAATGTTTTAATTGCTCTGAGAGATGTTGCGTTTATTTGATCGCCGACAATTGCGAAATTTTCTGAATAATAATTTTCGCACTTTATGATTTTAACTTTTCAAACTGAATATTTATCTCGTTCTTGAATATGATGAACTATTATGAGAGAGAGAGAGGGAGGGAGAGAGAGAGAGAAAAGGGTTATTCCGCGAGTGTAGTCTAAGGCTAAAAGCTTACTTGATTAAAAGCAGAAGATTTCTCATTCGGGACAAGAAGAACGTCTGCGAGAGTTGTTTCTACGAGACGATGTAAATCGGCTGGAGGAACGGAGAGGTGGACTACTGCCAAACTAAATCGAAAAGGGAACTCGTGCGGCGAGGATATATGAAGGGCAATGGTAGAACTCGAGCACGCTCGATTTCTTCCTTGGCGTCGACTCGCGAATAAATTTAATATCCTGTGTCGTTCCGCGAGTGTAGAATTGCGGCACGATAAAAGCCACCCTTTCTCTGATACGCAGCCGCTCCTTTCGCTAGGCGTTCTCATTTCGGGTCAAGAGGGAATTGTTTTAATTTCGCAACCCGCTGAATTCACAAAATTTCATGAAATATTTTCCGTTATAAATAATATTATCAAACTGCAATAATATTAAAATTTTATCACGCATTTTATATAAAAACAAAAAAATTTTATTTAACTGTATATATATAAATAAAAATATTGTTTAATTGCTAGAATTATGAATAAATATTGTAATAAATATTGCTTAATTGTAATAATTCTAATTTTTTGTAATTATTCTATTTTATGTATAAAGACCGTTTAACTATTACTTCATATTATAAAAAATCAATTTTATATATAATTTAAAAAGTTATCATCTCTTCTTTAATCAGCATTTATACCGGTTCAATAAAAATATCGCAGATTTTTTGTTATTTAAATATAATAAGTTTCAACAAGACCTAAAATATTAATATTACATACACATTGGTTGTTTTAATATTGAAGCTTTGAAAAAATTAATAAAAGAAAGCAGGAATAAAATGGTTCGTATGTTCAAAACTTAATTCACTAAATGGAGAGAACTCGCTTTTTTTTTTTTATCAAAAACTATCGGAGCAAACTCTCGTGAACGGAAGTTTTGAAGTGGAAAAGCAGATAAAGTAAATTCGTTATCAGAAATAATATCTCTGCCCAGACTGATAATTAAGCGGCTCGACCTTCCGGTGTGGAGGCGCTTCTGGCGTTCCGCCCGTCGCGATCATTAAACAATGCAATCCGCGATTGTACTCGACCGAGAAATTAATTTTCCGGCTTCGTTAGTGCCATAATGAGCTCGTCGGCGTGATCGCGTGGCGAAATGCACGACTCATCGCGCTTTTAGTCATTCATTATGTTCGATCATCGTCAGCAGAATTTTTGTGGTGCTACTGCAATTGTTACAAATTTTCGGAGATAAAATTTTTACATTAAAATCCGCCTTCGCTCATAAATAATGAACATTTGAATATTTGAATATCAAACATTTCAGTTGCACGTTTGATGTTTACACACGATGTGTTAATTAAATTTATGTATAAATAATTATGTGTTAGACTATTTCAACTTCATCAGTATTTTAGTTAATCTTGTTTGTATATTATATTATATTAATATATGTACATAATGCGTTATTTAATAAACATGTCATTTAATCTGAGAAACTATAATGAGTTCAAAATACTTTTTGCTATAAGTAGAATATAGTATTACCTAAGTAGAGTTTTCTTGTCAAATTTCGATTCTTTTCTGTTGCAGCGCTTGTTCGCAGCAATTCGTTCACACAAAGCTGTATTAATCCGAGTTTCCGACGGAAACGAGGACGGAGCTGGACCACTAATGGCGGCGATCGAGGCCGCCATTCGTTATTAGCGCAGAAAAACACGACAAAAGAGGATTAAAAGACAATAGCCGATAAAAATAGCGAGCAAATGCATCGATACGTTGTTCGTTTCCATTATTTTTGTACGTAACGTTAGCAAACCTTCGAATTCTCGAATCCCGAAATTTTTTTTGAATATCCAGTCGTGCGGTTTTCGGTTGCGAAATTCAATGGGGAGGCTCAACATGAAAATCACTCGTGCAATTTCTCAAGCCCTATCTCATCCACTCCGGGAACGATACATATCAAACGGGACAGAACGAGCGTGTGCGCTTGTCGCGCGGGGTAAATCGAGAAAAGTTTTTTTGCGCCTCCCGATCTCCTGTCGATTCCAGAATCCATGGTGCTACGAACCAGACCGAACATCTGGTACATGGCACCGACCCATCAGGTAGTCGATCCGAGTTTCTTACTGCTTACCCATACTCCTCGTCTCTATCCCGTCATCCCCTTGGCGCCCCCGTTAGCTGCCACGACATTCTTTTCCTTTTTACTCGTTGTCGCCGGAAAATCCCCGAGATTTTCTTGGATTTCCCGAAACCACGCGGACTGAAAAGTCGCCGAGCACGTCGATCGCGCGCTGTGTGATGCCGGGTGTGTTAACACAAGGGTAGAAAATGCGGAGATGCGATGTACGGGTCTCGCGAGAGAGACCAATCGCGTTACAAAAAATTTCAGCCCTCTCAAATTTTCGAATTTTTATATTCGTCCCTTTTTCTTTATCTTGATTTTCTACATTTTGATATGTTCCAAATATTACAATATGTAATAAATCGTGTACCAAAGAGAGTGGAGTGTGAAAAAAATATGTGAGACTCGATGACAACAATGATAAAAAATAAACTAGATTTATGTTCTTGTTTGTTATATTTGAAGATAGCTTTTATACTTTTGATTATAAACTTTTTATATTCTTTTTTATATCCGACGTTATCTAAATCAAATTTTCTTTTGATTTCATATATACGTTTTAAAATTCGCTGTGCCATCCTTTTTCCTCACACCTTTTCTTATTTTTCATCCCTTCTTCACACCGTCGCGACTGTTCGGTAAATCGCGCCGGCAATGAAGACAAATTGTTGGCGTCACGCAGTTTTACGAAGACAGTAATTAATTGCTGGTCGAGTAACGAGTCCTGCTTCCACTATTGACATGCATCGATTTAGGTAATTTTCTTTTAGATTTTTTCAGAACTACACTTTAGAACTCTTGATGAGTAAACATCAAACAAATAATTTATGATAATAATAAATAATAGAGATATAGATAACTAATAATATTAAATAAAATTAATTTAAACTATACAGATAGATTATATACTTTGTAGTATCAAAGCTTTGTGTGCGCGTTCTCTCTTTTTATTTGCTCTTATACATATATCAGATATTATTGTTAGTAGGATATATTATTGTAAATTGCAGAAGAAATAAACTTTTATCGAGAGAAAAATTCCGAGCTTTTTATCTTCTGCTGTATTCGCCGGTATTAAAACAAATTTCCCGCAATGACGAGGATAATAAAGACTCGTTAGTTCTGTGGAATCGCCAGATACCGTTTAGTAATTTTTTTTTTTTTTTTTTTTTTATCTTGATTGCGCTCACTTCAACTCTCTCTTTTCAGAATATTATAATTTCAAAGAATAGAGACAAAACGAACGAGGCGCAACAAATGAGCATGAATTACATTTATGAAAATAAAACAGAAAAATAAATTCGCGAGTTTTATTATCATAAATTTTATGGCAATTAAACGATAATTAAAGAACCAACAATTATAAAATAAATATATATACTTCTCAATGTGATAAAATAGTTTCAAAAATTACTAGGAGAGAAGTAACGGAAAATATAGATACGTTACAACTAATTTGCGCGTGTGTGTATATCTTCGAAAATAAATTTAAAATTATTTATTTTTTCAAAGTATACATATTCCTCGTACAAAAACAAAATCGATCACGAAGGGTAAAAAGATTTACGAGGAATTCGTATACCCCATCTTCGAATTACCAGTCTCCACGGACGTAGTAGAGGTTCATTTCTTTTTATCGAGCTTAAAAGTATTTCCTTGCTGTTTTCACCGTTCATTTGAACTAATAACTTGTGCGCGATCCCTCCTACGGTGAGAGAAGGTATACATACACGGCCTTGAGTTCGGACTACTAACACAAGGGTGACCCAACTCACTACTAGCGTTAGCTTTTCCTGCAGTTTTCCGGAGAGTAAACTTTTGTATTTAATTCAGTTATTGTTCTCTACTGTAACATATTCTGAAGCTTTTAGGGAACAGGAGGTTAAAACTAAAAGAGACACACATTTCTAAAACCTTTCAACTTATCGAAATAAACAAGTACAATATCAAAGATGATAATAATAACATAATAACATCTTCTATATATGTAGCGCGAAATATCATGAATACACTTTTAAATTTTGCGCCACTAAATGTTCAAATTAGTAAGTTTTGCATGTCGCGGAAATACCGCGATACAAAGATACGTTATTGTCACGCTTTATCGGAAAACATTGTTTTTTCTGTACCACCCGTAAAATCGCTTGATAAAATTGAAATTCGATAGAGGTTTATTTCCGGCATTATTTCTGTAGCTTTAATATTAATTATTAGTCAAAGGATTGCTGCGGATAAAATCATTTATTAATCGGCAAATACTATGAAACGCGCATAAATGGCGTCTCCATTATGGAATCGCTGCGTGTACAGGTTTCCAATCAAAGATAATATCTCTCGCTAAAATACATTTCTCTCACATTTGTGACTTTGCCCACATATATAATCCACAATTTACAACAGCTCCGTTTTGGGCTCAAAAATTCTATTTACATTTTATTATTATTCTACAATATAATTTTTTTAAATAAATGTTTTCTCAAGTACATAATAATGCACAAACAACTTGAGAAACAAACTCAATCGTAGTATTGCAAATGAGAATTGAAGTGATTACTTCGCTCTGAGAGAACTAAAGCCCTGATCGAGAACGGGAAACAATTAGAATCAGTATCGACTAATATTGCGAAGCATACGCGTGTATAGGTGCATTTCCATTGCACAATTACAAAGTATAACGGTAAATAAAGCCCGAAGCGATCCTACGTTGTTGGTGTTGCTGAAGAAAGAGAGGATGACAGTAAAAAAAAAAAAAAAATAAATAAAAAGTCGAAATCTTGAGCGAGAAAGACGGGGCTGTAAGAAAATAAAAAGAAATTGTCATCGTCCGGGTGGCTGCAATCACCCTTGTAACCGCTCTGCCCGCGGATGTTCTTTCCAACAGTCTCCCGTCTTTTCTTTCGTGCTCTTTACAACACTGTCATTTGTTTTTACGTTTACTCCTCGTCATTTCTGAAAATTCTTCGCGCGACCCATTGTACTTTGAGATTTTGTTGTAAAAAAAAAACCAAAACAAAAGAGATAAGACTCTGACAGAAAGACGCATAAAGCTTTCAGATTCATTCAAGAACTTTTGCAATGTTTTGCAATATGAATGCATAAAAGTCGTAGAGACAAATTATACGTTTGTTTGTGTTTCGTGCGCGCGTGTCGCAATATTTTACAAAAAACTTTTACAAAAAATCTATACTTTTAAAATAGATATAATAGAGATTTATATATATAAATATTGAGTTGTATCAAAACTACATAATCTTTTGCAAGAGTTTTTGCGAATCTTTCTCCTATAATATATTTGTAAATTGTTACGAAAGGAAATGTCGTTACTTACTGAGTGTAATATTGGAAGGTTTCACGATCTTCGAGCAGACTCTGAAGAGTCCCAGCTTGAACTTCACGCTGACCACATTTGCGGAATTTCTAGGCAGATACGGCTCGACAAGCTTCTCTTCAGTGTGGAGCCAGGTTGGACCCAGAAGAGCAACGCTTAGAGCTACCAGGGCGGCGAAGCCGCATACGATACCGCACCTGGTCAATCTGATTCCACCTGGACCACCTGAGCAGCACATCTTCGTTTCCCCAAGTGTTTCTTAGGATGACATCATTATAATAAGTCACCTCTTTGTTGTGAAAAATGTTCTTTGGGATTCATTCCTCTCGCGTTTAACGTCTTCGTAGTCCTCCCCAGTTTATCCCTAAACGTATTCAAAAGAGATCTCTTACACAATTTTATGTAAAATAATTTAAAAAAAAATTGCTCTTTAACAAGTTACTTTTTTATTTTTAATTTAGTTGTTCCTTTGTTTTGAAAATATTAAAGTAAATGTGAGATTGATTCACAAGTCTTTTCTAAATTTGTAGCACATGTAAGAACGTATAAGAAAAAATACAGAAAACAAAAACAATTTCAGGAATGCTTCTTATGCTTTTTTAGAAGATAAGTTTGTGTGCGTGTGTGCATCTCGTATATGTAGGTATAATTACACATGAATTTTACAGAAAAAGAAATTGTCAAATTTTTTGACAAGAAAATGAGTTAATGAATTTCCCGTTATGCGGAGAAACCATTAAAACGCGCGTCTGTTCGCCCTCGAAATTAATTCCGATTGCGCCATTATCGCGGACAATTTGAAAAAAAGTCAAAGAAGACGGTGAGAACGGAAGGGTGGACCGCCATTATCGCCATCGCGTTTTCTGCATTGAAAATAAATGATAGTGAAAGTCTCGGACTTTTTTAATTTCTTTTTGCGAAGTCGCAAACTTGCTCTCTCTCTCTCTCTCTTCAAAGCTATAAATAATCTTTCAAAGAAAAACCGAGTATTTTATTAATTATTTTATTAATTATCTAATTCAAACAACATTCAGAAATATCTCGAATAGTCTGACTGTGAATAATGGACATTTCCATTCGTATTTGAGAAATTCACCTCGAAAGAAAAATCTTGTCACGTTTTCACGTATAACTCGGGCATAAAAAAAGATGGTGTCGACAAAACCTGCAGAAAAATGTTTGAAACGTTTCCTGATTTCATCACTAGAACTTGAAACTCTACCACTATGAACACATCTGCAGCTGTGTTCGCCGATAAAACTCACCTGTTTCAAACAACGAAATAATAGCAATAATTGCTTTCTGGTTTGCGCGAACGAATGGCGAATCAAAAAAAAAAAAAAAAGCGAAAGTATCGTTTTGCGACGTATGTATGTGTACGTGTATGTGTGTGTATAGGTATGTGTATTTATATCGATATGACCGTAATATACACACGCTCACGATTTATATGTCCACTGTAAACGGCAGTAGTTATTACATCGTCATATTTTTCCGCCTCGTTCTAATTAATTGAAAAACGGCTTATGTGGCTACGATGGCAGTTTCAGAACGCCCTCAGGAGATTTCTACTCTTGTTAGGAAGGAGTAGGTTTCGAATACTGCTTAAAATCTCCTCTTTTTCCCTCCGGCGAGATTCCTTCCCTCTTTCTGCTCCCATCTCCTTCCGATTGTGAGTATAGCGTAATTAAAAGTTCGAACCAACCGCAATTCACGCCTGACGGAAATCTCGTTCTTTCCCTCTTACTCTTCCAACGCACCCCTCCCTCCCCTCTCGTACTACGTAACCTAAAGAAGGAGAAACTCAACAGTGCGCTTCATTCTCTTTCCTCCCTTTCGTCCTTTTATAATTACTACTTCTTGAGAACTTTGCCTCCCAAATACCCGCTGGTCCAGAAATTCCACAGCGCGCGAGATTTCTATTCTCTCGCGGTTAGAGAGTAACAGAGGGTAGGTTTCTGGCAGTTTGAAAACTCTTCGCCAACCCCGTTTTTCCACACCGTAAGCACAGATGGAACAAATACACTGATTAATGCTATTCATTCAATTCATTCAATTCTACCTCTTGGAAGATAAAATATACCAAGTAATTCACATTAAATCTAATTCACATTAAATCTATGACTGTGTAAATATCACATTAAATTTCTTTAAATTATAATAAATCTATTTGTGAAATTATATGAGAAGTAAATTCTCTTTTCCAGGAAAATCTTTTTATTTTCTGTTTCTTTCAAAGCTCTCTAGATATGTATATGCTTTTTTTATTTAACAAAAAAAAAAGTACCAAATTAATCGTCTTAATCTCTATAAACTACGCATAACACACAACTGTGCTCTGTATAATTATCATTACACAAACGATAGCAAGGAAGAGAATGCAACCGTGCTAATTACGCTCGATCCGAGATATTATACCTCGCTATTACGGTAAAACAAGTCACCATAAAATTATACGAGAACACGCAATCCAGTTTGATAATTTTTTTCGTAATTTTTGCATCGTAACGATTTTCACGTTTGCGAATTCTAATTAAATCCAAGACGAAACAGCGATGAACAAAAAAAAAAAACGTTCGTTAAAATCTCTTCGTATTCAGGATTTATGCGTATTTCGATGAGTTGTCAAGAGCAATAATTTCAACCGTCGCTCTACAGATTTCCTGAAAAACCCTGGGGAAATTACAGATTACACATTTTTCAATAAAAAGAAAAACAAAATAATAATAAATAAAAAGCGGCAAGTTGTGCCCACCGGGAAATGTCTGTGTGACGTAAACATTCCCGATCTTCGATCGCGACCAGAAAGTGTAGAGAAAAAAAAAAAATAAAATAAGTGAGAAATAAAAAGAAAAACGAAGAAAGGGAGAAAGGAAGAGAAAGACAAAGAAAAATGCAATTTAAAAGGATTGTGTTATACGCATGGAAAAATATTTGCTTCTCATAAAACAATTTCCGTCGTGCGAGAAAATATTTATTTTGAATTAGAACGATTTGGGACGATGTGTGTATCGCGGACGAATATTTTAGCATTTTTCAGCAAATAAATTGAATTATATGCAGATTTTTAATACTAGATAAAATATTCTTTATGTTATTTGATTTTGCGCAATTTTTTAAATATCAGAATTTACGCGGTGTTAATACACTACGTGTCTGAAGAAATACATATTCAAAGAGCAATGTATACGAGAAGGTAAAAAGAAAAAAACAGAAAAAGAAGAGAAAAACTAATATATACAGATAGACAAAGAGGGATAGGAATTGAAAACAGAGTTTTGCGAAACGTGTTTCCGCACTTCAGATCATCCCTGTGTGCATAGCTCTTTAAAATCATTACCGACGTGTCGGTATCAGCCAACCGTCTTTTTAACTACCTGACCGAAAAAAAAAAAAAAAACAGAGATTGCCACGCGATAATTTCTCTACTGTCACGCGCGTGTTGGTCTCTCAAATCCTGAACAGGACCACACACAGGATGCCGGTGAATAGTGCACGAATTAGGGTGTGTTCCAACCGCAAAATTTTCTGCAGAAGAATGCAAAATTGTTTTCTCTCTCTCTCTCTCTCTTTTTCATTCTCTCTCTCGCTCACTCCCTAAAATACGTCGAGCTAAATATGCGTCAATATTGAACATGTTATAATAACATATTTATAATCCTTATTGTATACATATATATACTTAAAAAGATTGTGTGTGTGTGTATATATACTTAAAAAGATTTTATATAAAAATATTTAAAAAAATTATATATTTATATTCAGTAATCTTGAGATTAATAATTATTTGTGTAAGAAATATTATAATAATTGTAAACAAAACAACATACAATTTAAAAAACATACAAGATTTTAATACAAGTATTATTGTAAAATAAATATTAAGAAAATTAATATTATTTTTATATTGTTTAATTATTTTTCATAAAAGCAAACCTTTAATTTAAAAAAGACTTTCTTTAAAATAAACAAATTTTAACATTTTATAAATAGTAAAAGAAATTTAAAGTTTTAAAAGAATTTTTCGTATATATGCTATACACATAATATAAAAATAATTACAGCTCAAGAAAAGCCTTAGAAAAACTCACAGATATAAAAGTGTAAGTAATCAGTAAATATTTGAAAGAAATGAGATTCAACGTGAAGTTGAATGGTCAACCAATATTTAAAGGAAACGACTCAAGCACGCAAAGCTTCGAGTATTCTTCGTTTCAAAGTATCAGTGAGCAGTAGAAAAATCTCAATAAGATGTAATATTTCAAAGGCACAACCGCCAGAATTATAAAGAAAGTTCTTTACAAGTAGTTTTCTTATCTTCGTGTTTGCATCTTAGAGAAATTTAATTAAGCATTATTAACTTCTTAACTACTTTTAATATTCAAAATAAGTATTAGTTTAGCCACATTATTATTTTATTAAATTTCTGTAAGGTGCAACCTTTAATAACTCGTAATAACAAAAAAAAAAAAAAAAAAAAAAAAAAAATACAGACGCAAAGTGTAAGAAATAGTTGTGGAATTTATAGTGTTGTCAAACATTTAAAGTTAGAATAGAATTATTTGCGCGTGAGCGTGTCTGTATAATTTATAATATATTAAAAATTAATATTACTTATTGTTTGTAAGTTAGAAAAAAAATATAAAAAATGTATTTATTTACTTGAAAATAAAATTGTAAATTATACTTGGGTGTTATCGCGAACTAATCACAGACGCTATCACAGTCATAACGGATAAGATGCGCTCGCACTTGTGCACATGTCTCTCGAGGACACTGTGAGAAAAGTTCCTGATCTTCGGGGACCCATCCTGTCACACGAGTTATCTGATGATCGCCGACAATCACGTATTCAATGGCGACGATTCTCGGCGTCTTGACGCGGAGAATCCCAGGATATCGCGTTCGATCCGCTCGACGGATGGAGGCGTACTGACCCTTCGTAAACGCATGCCTCCACCGAACGACGGAGGGCGGACGTCGCGACGGCAGCGGAAGAGGGCGAATGCGGCGCCGGGAGGATGAACGGCGAGAGGGTGAGGATCTCGCTGTGTCTGTATCATCACCATCATCATCAATTCTTAATCTGGCGATCTCATCTCGCAGAAAAACAGAGTTATTGAACTCGGATTTTCAAACATCTCGTGAAAAAAAAACATGTCTACATTTTTTTTATTACATATATAATACGCAACTTTATATATATATCTCTTCTTCTTTTAAATAGATTCGCATTTCTAAATTTTCAAACAAGCACTGTGTTGAAAATAAAAATTTTAGTAGAAAATAAAGAGTCCGAATATACAGAAACACACGGTAAAAGAGATATGAAAAGTTAAATGTCCGAAGCTTTTTGAGATAAGAACTTAAAGTGAAGAGAAGACTGAAAGAATATTTAGAAGTAGAAGCTAAAAAAACGTATAAAAGTTAAGACATAAAAGTTGAAAAGTAAAATGTGGCAAAAACTCGAGTAAACATTAAAAAATGTACACTATTAAGATCTTTGCAAAATTACATTTCCAGAAGAGAAACTTGTGTATACATGTGTATATGTATGTATATGTATGTGTATATGCATACATGTGGTATGTGTATGTATATTTTATTATCATACTATCTCGCCATACGTATAAACGCACAATGTAAACAAACAAACTCGTAGTTATACGTACGTTATATACGATGCTTTTTGGAATTAATTAAGCTTTTGGAATTAATTAAGCTGTAAGCGTTTTTTTTCTACGATTTTGAATATTTATGATAATGATAATTATATAATTATTATTACTATAATTTTTTAAATTATATAATTATTGAATCTTTAATTATAAAATTATCTATTTTTTTGTAGCAAATATAAATACGCTAAATATAAATACATGAATACTTTGTACATATTAAAAATTATAGGCTTATAATAATTTTGTATATATATACACATGTATATTACTGAAATCACGTGATCTTTACATTATCGCTACAGTACTACTGCACATGTGTACGCGGAAAAAAGCCTGCATTCTGCATATTGCACCATTGCACTCTGTACCGCGTGCGCAACGCGAGGCGAATTGTCAAGGCATAACCTGTCGTAACTTTTTCTCGCTAACAATCTTCGACGCTATAACAGTTTGCTCAAAGTTTAAATAACAATAGTAAAATAAATCAATAAACTCGAGATTGTAACTTTTTAAAGGAAAGAAAAAAGACGTAACTTAATTAAAAATGACCGTCGATGGGACAAGTAGCAACGAACAGGTGATTTTTGTCACGGGAGGTTACGATCACACTATCAAGATATGGCAACCACATACAGGCGTCTGTCAACGCACATGTCAACATACGGATTCTGTATCCTTCAGTAATCTTATATGAAGCACATTATAATTTTTTATTTATATTTACATATTGATTGCATTACTAATGTACACATATACATGGCCAAGCTGTGAGAGCTTCCTGAACAAATTTCACAGCAAGTAAATGCGTTAGACATAACACCAGACAAGTATGTGATAGCTGCTGCTGGATATCAACATATACGGATGTATGACTTAGCTTCAAACAATCCCAATCCTGTTATTAATTATGAAGGAGTGTCAAAAAATATTACTAGTTTAGGCTTTCAGGTTTGAGATTCATATATATTGCAAGATACTTTTGTATAAGATTTATACAAAATATATGAGAAATATTTTTATAAATATTCTTCTTATACACAGGAAGAAGGAAAGTGGATGTATACAGGAGGAGAAGACTGTTCTGCAAGAGTATGGGATCTCAGGTTAGTAAGTACCAGATATATCTAGACATTTATATAAATATATAAACTCAAATTTTCAATAACAATTTTGAATAATTTGTAACTTTAATGATAGATCAAGCAGCTTCCAATGCCAAAGACTTTTTCAAGTGTCTGCACCTGTAAATTGCGTTTGTCTACATCCTAATCAAGCAGAATTGATTGTTGGTGATCAAAGTGGAGTCATACACCTATGGGATCTTCGTTCAGATCATAATGAACAACTGGTATGTTTATTTGTGTCCTTGTAATTTTGCTCTTTATAAAATCCTAAATATCTTTTAGATTCCTGAAGCTGAATCTTCGATTCAAGATATCGCAGTGGATCAGGATGGCACTTACATGGCAGCTGTGAATAACAAAGGACATTGCTACATCTGGACTTTAATGGGAGGCACTGGGGAAGAACCTACAAAACTAAATCCTCGTCATAAGCTCATAGCTCATAAACGTTATGCTCTTCGTTGCAAATTCAGTCCCGATTCCACGTAAGCAATTTCTTATTTCGTTGATATTCAATATAACAAATCTTTCATTTTTATGTTTGATTATTTTTATAATCGATTGTCAAGGTTGTTGGTAACGACATCAGCTGATCAAACTGCTCGAGTATGGAGAACAACCGACTTTTCTGAAGTACAAGTGCTTCAGCATGAAGCAAAGCGTTGGGTCTGGGATGCAGCATTCAGCGCGGATTCTCAGTACATATTCACTGGTGAGCATTCGTGAATTTACATAGAATAAAACTTTAAAGTTGACAATACAAATTTAAAAAGTAAATTAAAATTTGAAAATTCTTTTTTGAATACCTTTTTGGATTTTCACTGTAATTTACATAAAAACATTATTTTATTCAATGTCTGATGCAGCTTCTTCAGACGGAGTTGCAAGACTGTGGAATGCATCTTCAGGAACAGTAGAGCGAGAATATCAAGGACATCAAAAAGCTGTCACAGCTCTCGCTTTTCGCGACGAAATCGTTTCTGTAAATTAGATTTGGATATGTGTGTGTTTACCATATGCAACAACATATAAAAAATTATGTACAAAACTCAATGTGATAATTTAATACTTAGTTGTTAATAAAAAATAAGATACTGTGAAGTACATTTGTAAAGTTTTGTGCTTCATATACAGGTGCGGCAATATCTTCTGTTTCTTCTCCTCTCTCATTTATTTTGATACATTTGGTTTAATAAACTTGCAGTCTTAAAATAAGTTTACACTTATTTAAAGCATATATCACAAAGCAACTATGTATGTACGATAGACTCTTAAGTATTATACCGATAAACATCGAAACAGCAACGTTGTAATTAACATAAAATAAAAATTATTGATAACAGTACTAAATTGTTTACATTCGCTTAAATGAACTTGAAGATCTCGTATGTATATTTCTTTTCTTTCTTCCTTCTTTTTTCTCTAAGTTTTTTTTGTCAAATTTTTATTAGATAAAAGATATTTATTTACTTCTTTTTATTTTAGTACATAAGTTACTAAATTAACCTTAGAATGCATGATTCATACACATACACGCACACACACACATACACACATATATAATCGATGTTTGAGTTCGTGACATTTATTATATTATAAGAGCTATGTGAATATTATAATTTTAAGATGACTTTATGTATATATGAATAAGTACGATATTATATCTTACCATTTAGTGATATAATAAATATCACAAACAGACATCCATGTAAAACTTTAACAAAGCAGTTTTCTTTCTAATAGATTTCATGTATCCGACAGATTTTCGCATATGCGTAGAAGACATGTCTCAGGTTTCATTCATATTAAAATTGATATGGTAATCACAGTATTAAAACTTAACGTTATTTAAAATGTATCAAAAAAAAAAAAAAAGATTTGCGATAGACTTCTTGTAATGAAGAGACAATTTGACGTATAAGCTAAAATTTTTGAAGTCTAGTAACAATCAGAAATAAAAACTGTGTGTGTGGCCTAAAATAATTGTGAAAATTGCACAAAATAATTATTGCATACGTCAAAACACATTGTTGAAAACTGATGATGCATTCTAAGCTTAAAATAGTATGTATAAAGAATGTCTAACAACTGTTTCATTGCACGGTATGTTTTCTTGGAATATTCTTATATTATTTGTGATCTGCTGAAGACACACACGACACGAGTACCAATACACATTGAAGTCACAGCAGAAGTGCATTGGATTTCATAGAAGAGGTAATCTATCCACTTCACCCATCTCAGTAAACGTTTCGTCGTCCATTGTGTAACTTAGCATAAATTTCAAAGAAACAGGCTCCTAGAATTATCAATTTTTCACGCAAACAAATTATTTGTTTGAAACAAATTGATATTAATTATATGTAATTCCTTCCAAGGCTTTTAACATTAAGAATTATGTATTAAGAATTATATTACCTTGAGAGGATTCGCAATCAGCATAATTTGCGTGATTGCGGATGGTGGAAGGAATGGATTATGTGCTGGCAACTCCGTTCCAGATGGCGATTGTAATTTGCACTTGCATTTCTGCAAATAATTTAAGAAAATTAAATTTTTTATAATGATTAAATAAAAATAAGTAACTAGCATGAAAGGATACGTCAATATACATTTTAAAACCTATACAGACTAAAAATATATTTTAGCTGAAAAGTCATCAGGTAACAAGCAAAAAGAGAGAGTGTAAAAGAAAATCAAAATAAATCAAATCTAGTAACTATAAAACTTTGTCAAGACAAATCGTCTAACATTTCTAACGGATCTTTAATAAATCTCTTATATATATATAAGTTGAATGCTTAAAAATTCAAAAAACTTACTTTAGACACAACTGCCTGAAATAAATAATTACTAAGTGGCTTTGTATTTTTGCTCATTGTAGTAATTACTATCACGGATACGTCGGGTCTAGGACTATCCTGAGCAAAATGGAGCACCACGGTTATACCATTTTTCTCTTCGATTACCGTTAAAGGTGGAGTTATACCTGTAAATTTATAAATATGAGACTCTTCTACATAACAAACTTATGTAACTCTAAAGTAAAAAATAATATATATCTCTTGTTACATAAATCAACATATCAACCTGGCTTAATATCTTCGAGACTGACAGTGATATCGGTCAGTGGTTTAATTTCAGGTTCACCATCTGGTATCTTTGATGCGTCATTACGCACCTGCGTTACTTCTTGTTGATTTTTCGTATCCGCAATTTTCGAACTAATACTTTTATTGCACGACGAATCGGTAATCACGTTAGTTTTTGACAAGGTCGACGATGTCGACTCGTCGAAATTGTCACATTTTTTTGTATCTACCTGTTCTGTTGCGATATGTTGTAATGCATTACTGGGATTGCGAGTCCAATTTTGCTTCCAAACGGAGTCATTAGCATCTTGAACTTTTGTCGTATTATTCGTTTTGCTGCAGAAAGATTAGACATATGTTTTCACATGTCGTTTGGATTCAGAAGTTTGTACAATAGAATATATGTATATGCGCTTACTCTTGTGGCCGTGCACTCGACTTTGTGCCCGATAAACTTTGTTTAAGTAAAGTTTCTCCCAATTCATTCAATTCTTCCAATGCTTTAGCTTTGCTGTCTATCTTTTCCTCACTAGTATTAGCAACATCATCTATATGTAATCAAATATGTTTATTTAAAAAAATAACATGAAAACAAATTATAATAAATATAAACACTAAATATATAAAACATAGGAAATTAAATACATATAAAATATAATACTTAAATATCTTATAAAGTAAAAAGAATTACATAAAAGCTTTTCATTTATTATGTACAAAGTGTGATATATTTAATTATAAATTACTTTTCTTGTTTACGGGAGAAATAGTGATCGGCTGCATAATAGCATTTGGCATCAACAAATTTGTATCTGATTTGATTGGTTTCTCTAGTGCACTAAAGATATCCCCCAGCACGTCCATATCCGAGCGATGATCTGTTGACGTTGTACTCTGTGTTGTGCTCTCGCAAGGAATACTGTCATTGGGAGACGACAAGTCCAATAGGGATGTTCCGTTGTTGTAAATCGTTTTCGAAGGATCGTCTCCTGTTGTAGGAGATTTTGGAGGTTGTCCAAGAACAATAACGGATGTATACTTCTCCAAAACTTGATTCAACTCATCGCTCGCAGCTAGCACCTCGCCTGATGCAAAATTCACAGAAAAATAAAAAACAATAAGTCAGTCAACAGAGTAAGTTAATCAAAATAAAGTAAGTTAATCAAATAAACCAGTTAGATGTGACGAGGTACCAAGCATATCAACATTAAAACTCTGAGTTTCGTTGACGAGTCTCAATAAAATAGGTTTTAGCCGTTCACATGCTTGCTGTAACTCCTTCATCAATTCGAGATCCTCTGTGCTGGTCTCATTTTGATTATAAGAATCCAGCATTTCTGACAGCAACTTCGTATTATTGTGCACTGATTCTAATTCCATACTTCTTCGTGAATTCACTTGCACTCTTGCTTCGTCCTACAAAATAGTGTAAACTCGTAAGAATCGAAGAAATTTAAATCTTAGATTGTGAAAAAAAAAAAAGAATAAGATTTAAAATAAAAACATGTTTACAAGTTTTGTTGTCAAATATTTTAAAATTTATAGATTTACCTCTTTCACCATAACTTTGATTAACCTATTTGCAGTCTGTAGATCATATGGATCCTTGCTATGAAGTAACTTACGCAAATGCTTTGACATTTCTTCATCGTCAAATATACTATTCTTTAGTTTCGATGATTTCTGACTTTCTTCACTGTTGGCCATTATAAATGCCGCATCTTCCTGTAATTGTTTATCAAAAAAAAATGAATACGTGTTTTCAAACTTACATGACAGATGTATGTATAAACATGGAGTAAATAACAATTAAAAAACCCACCTCAATAACACCCTGTTTCTTTAGCATCTCATAGGCTTCTTTAATTTTTGATTCCCGAGGATATTCCCTGATCCATGAATAAAGAAGTTGTAAAACTTTCTGACGTACATTTGCTGATGTGCGACTGCCTAAATATTTTGGTGAGACCAATTTTATCATTTCATTGAGAAAACGGAATTTGCCAACCTCAGCATGAAACAACGGGCCACATCTCTTCATACAAGTGTCTAATAACTAAAACAATAAATCTACATAAATTATTTACGAACAAAATTCTATAGACTTAAATACTATTTAATACAAGTGTTAAAATTTGTGAAAGGCAAACTAACACACCGTTAGAGCTTGCAATGCTTCTGACTCATTAAGTGACTGAATATGAGTCGCTAACAGCTTAGTACCTATCTGCACACTTTCAGGTTCTTGTACACGGTTGAGCATCACACAGAAAGCTTCCATGGCTGCTATATCTGGCTTCTGATTTTGTGGATTTGTAGCTCTTTCTGCAGTAAAAATGCAATAAAATGCAATGTACATCTGACAAATGTTTTTCAAAGAACTGCCATATCTAAAGAAGAAATAAAGCTAAAGATAAAAAGGTTGTACAGTTTTGTTGTTACTCACGTATGAGAGCTTCCAAACTAGTAGTCATCACATCCATGCTTTAATCGTGAATTTATTCACTACGGCATAAAACTCTTGTCAAAATCTACTACGGTTAAAACGACATACGTAACATTTTGTGTCAACAATTGTAAAATCACGTGAAAGTATTATCGCTCATTTGGTAAAACATCAGAATTGCAAATTCCTCTTGCATTACACTTGCATTACTAAGTGATAATCACAATAATTAACTCACGAGCCATTTAATGCTATTAATGAGTCTCAGTCGATACAACACCTAGATGTTGTATTACACACTTTTCTTACGTTCTAATTGTTTTTATTATGTACACTTGTTTTATAGAATTTTTAGTGATAGAACAGCTGTTTTTGATACAAGAGCCATCTTGCTCTATGTTGCCAGATAAGCTGTTTTCTTCTCGCATGCGCAGTAAAAGAAACTTTTACACGACACACGCGACATAAATATTAAAAATTTACACTGTCTTGATTGGCTAACTTCCGATTCGCAATCCACAGTCCCAATCCAATCCATGTCCGCAACACGTAGTGTGACACGGGCTTCAGTTTTCTCTCTGGCCTGCTCTGCAGTGATGGGAGATCGAGCCGGACAGCACCGTGAGCACCGAGGTGGAGAGAGCCACTGGGAGCACGCACACAAGCGAGAACCGCCGTC